>OOFH01049173.1:0-14440 GCA_900323355.1 Merlangius merlangus
GAGACTGCCGCCCACACACCCTGTCTGCTCCCACACACACACACACACACACACACACACACACACACACACACACACACACACACACACACACACACACACACACACACACACACTGTGGCAAATGGACACAGCAATGAAAGAGTACTTAAATATATTATAAAATAAAGCAATATTAACTAAATACTGTTATTCAAAACAGAAACAATGTGACAAACAAACTTTTACAGCAGAAGTGTTCTGAGAGCAGTCCTGTCAGTAATCTAGAGACAGTGTAAGTGGATCCATCTGGGTCATAGCGTGTCAGGGTGTGACAGGAGTCATCCCAGTGTGAGACAGAGACCACCCACACAAACACACTCAATTTGACACCATGATATAGTATCTATATCGCACCAAATAATCTGGAGCTAAACTGCTGTACATCTATAAATAGTGTATTATTGTGCAACCCCAACCAAAGATTCTCTTGTATCGCAAACCCAATTAAAGGAAAACGTTACATTTAGTTTTTATTGCAGCATTAGAACTGGTCAATATCTCATCAATTAGAGAGCAGGTTTTTAAAATGTTCAACCCATTTATTCAAGGATAACAAAACCTCTTCAGCAAAATACGTCCAAGACTATACAAATAGCTTCCCTTGTTGAAACCCATTCCATCGTCGTGGCAAATCCTGTCAAGTTGTGTTTTAACTGAAGCTCTGACGCCATCCACTGGTGTAATCTTGCTACGACAATAGCCTTTTTTTTTATAGAATCTGAATTTTGACAAAAAGTACATTTCCCCTCCCTTACACACTCTGTAAAACTGGCCAGAAACTACAGCATGACTTTCCATTTTTAGATAAACAACAAAATGTGATGTCAGATTCCATGTGGGGCAAAGCAAAGACTTTAGGCAAAAGTAAACAACTACGATGAGAATGTTTTAGGTTCATTCACAGTAAAAAGTTTGTCAATGCTTCAGTCACAAAAAAACTGCCAACCATGGTTTGCTTGATCAGTTTTGCGAAAGAGAGTGAGAGAGCGAGAATGAGAGCGCAGAGTGAAAGGTGCTAACTGAAAGCAGATAGAGGTGCTGTCCTGTTTCAGTCCCCCAATTCATTGTAATGACGGAATTCCACTTGTTCGGTTTAAAGGCCAACACTCATCCGGTTTCACCTGGAAGCCCAACAAGGTTCAGAGCTTGCACTCCACTAAAAGAATCCCCACAACCAAACGGAAAACACAAACATAAATAAGAGGCAACAAAACACACCAATATCCCCCTGCCTATTACCTATTTACAGCCGATCCGGGATTACAAAAACGAAACATAGGTCATCGTTATAAACCAACTGTTGGGTCGTCCTACATTCATTTAAAGTAATGAAGAAAAGATGGAGGAGTGGTGTGGCGTCTTGTGGAACAGGGTTCAATGGAGGGTTGGGTTGAACCGTAGCTTCACAGTTGGTGTGCATCTTCAGCATCCAGTTCAAATTCGTTACCATTATAGTGATAGTGAAAATGTTTGTGTCAGATTGAATGGTCTTTTGTGGCAGGGAAAAAAAAAAAGCACCAAAAAAATATAACACCCAAAGAAAAATTACGATTTGGTGTTGGGGCTGGGTGGGAAATAGTGGGACAAAATGGACACTACATGGGTTTATGGCATCCTATTTAAAAATGTAAGCAGCCAATGTGCCACTCTTTTAAAGTTGTAGAACATAAAAAAGTAAAATCCAAAATAAGTAAAAATCAATCAGCTTAAGCTATCCTGAGACAACTCAAAAATAAATACACCCTGGTCTGGTGCATTGAGCACACTTATGATAGTTGTCATTATGTGTGAAAGTGTGTGCATGTTTATGTTTGCATGTATTTATGTATCTATCTATGTATGTGTGTGTGTGTTTTATGTTAGAAAGTCCAGACTGTGTCCATTAGTAGGTTAGTATCCTTGAAGTCCATTGTAAATCTTCTGTACCGAACTTTGCTTAAGGATACTCCGAATGCCTAAAACAGGTGAGGGAAAAAAAAACAGAATTAGAACGCAAAGCAACCATCATTGTTGTCCTCCTTCCCTGTCCCTTATCACTTGCTCTCTCTTTCTCTGCCCCTCTCCACTGCATGCTCTCTTCCACTCACCGTCCTTCTGATTGTCATCCAACTGCGTCTGGGGAAACTCCACATCAAAGCTGATGATGAGGGAGCCCCGGAGGTTGATGTTGTCGATGTTGGGCAGCCCCTCTCCTTTCTTCCACAGGCGAGCACCGGATTTTGTTATCTTGTCTCTCACTATATGGACCTGGAATTTAACAAAAAACAAAAACGGATGAAATCTAGACTCACAAAAATCAACAGTTTTTATCCCAATCCTGTAGTTTACATGTCCCAAACAGCAATAATCTTTTGAACTATATAAAATGAAAAGATATCATTTTACTACTGGAAAAGAAAAATCATTCTTTCCTCAAGACATTTTTACAACACACCTTGTGTCCATCCAAGTGCGTGATGTCCATTTCGAAGCCAACCAGTGCCTCTACCAATGAGATGGTGACGTTGGTGTAGAGGTCATCCCCCCGTCGCTCAAATATTGAATGTCTAAAGAGAAATGTAGAACCAAGTCTATGAAGCCCTCCATACATATATCCATCTGAGTTTTTGCCAAAATTGACAGACGTTGTTCGCGGATGAAAGCTTAACAATGACTGTGTTTGAATAGCTCACTTGTTATCCCTTTCCCATTCCCTCTACGGTGGACGCAGATACGATATTGATCTCATAAAAAAGCCTTCATGCGTTTGATGTCACCATGTGACTGCCTATTGGCGTAATGCACGCCATACCAGCTCTATAAGATGAATACAATGACAATCATTAGTTGTACACTGCTTTGACAGTGCACTACTAAATACCCATAATTCACCATGTGTGGTACCAAATTTGTACAGTGACATTACCGACAACACTACAAAACGATAATGATCTAAATAGTGTTCTTCATAGAGCAGCAGGGGACCAATTCGAACACAGCCAACGTCAAGATAATAAATGGGATTGTAAAATAACATACTTGAGGACTTTAATGTGGAATCGTAGATCCCCGGGCTCTCCGTCAATGTGAGGTTCACCTGTGCATTATGGTGACAATAAAATCGGAACTTTAAAAGGGCAAATATAAGCATTACTCAAAGTCACAGGGACAGACAGTTGGATTTAAGTGTTGGGGTAGCATAAGACTCAGAGCCTTGGTGAGCGGGCCGTTACCTTCCCCTATGAAAGGGTACTCCATCTCATCTCGAACCCCTTGTTCAATCTCCACCTCAAGGGTCCTCTCCTCGTTGACCAGCCTACGATCAGTCAAACATATATATTTACACACATTATACACTAAAAGACATGCACATTTATGATAAGACTTTCAAATGAGTAACACATGAATAGAAACATTAAGGTCCGTGGGAAGTTTTGACTCGATTTGAGAGATGAAAGGGATCTACAATAGACTTTTTAACACGGCAGCTTTGACCCACTTGATGTTGGGGCACTCGTCACAGACCACCTCCTGGGTCATCTGGAAACGTCCGGGTCCAAGCTGCGTTGTCCTCATCTCCTGTCTGCAGTTGCATTTCCTCTTGCCGGGTGCCTCTTTGGCTACAGGTTTGACACGGACAACCTTTGTAGCAAACATAGAGCAGATAAACAAAACATATATTTAAAAAGCGGTATAAAAAAAAAGAACATGTTTGAAAATGAGTTATTGTTTGATATATATATATATACAGTATGTGACGCATACTGAATAATGCGTTGCGTTTTTCAGTGTGATACAGACATGAGTGTATAGACCAATAGTAACAGTATTCATCTACCTCAACAAAGTTCCCAGAGTACACCTCTTCTAACGTGACCTCTAAATCGAGAACAATGTCATTTCCTCTAGGGATATTTCTGTCCTGCTGTTGCCGGTTGCCGCCAAACATGAATCCAAAGTCTCCAAAGAAGCTAAAAGGGTAAAGAGATGAGACAACATGTAGTATCCAGGCAAACATACTCATTTAGTAACATTTCCTTATTGATGTGTGAGTGTGGTTTTATTGAATACATTATAGTCTGTTCAAATATAAAACTGTAATCTCAACATGTATCTGTAACAAGGGAGGAGGGGGTTCCAAGAGGATTCATTCCCAGCTTGCCATGAGAGCATGAACTTTTCATTGTCAACTTACCTTGAAAATATATCATTGTGTGAACCACCATGTCCTTCTTTTAGTCCATCCTCTCCGTACGCATCATACTGTTTTCTCTTCTCCTCATCTGAGAGTACCTAAGAAGAGAAACACAGGAAATTTGCATATATTGTAAAATAATTCAGACATATATGCCACGGCCTTAAGAAGAAAACGATATCTTTGACATTGGGGTCAGATTCAGAATACTAAAATACACCTGAAACACGGCTTTAGTATCTGAGCCACTCCTAGAGATCCACGTCGTGTTTTTGTGACAGCCAGAGCAGTAACGCGTGTACCAATCACGCGCAGCCACAAGGTATGTTCGACCAATCAACATCGGTGTAGGGTTTCTAACGGCAACCAAATAGATAGCTTACTTTGGGATGATGATGATACGTTCTCAAGTTAAAAACATAACATAGAATACACTGAAATGACTACCAGCTATAGGTATTTTCTTTCCAGTACAAAAATAGTAAAATCGTACATAACTATATGTTATAGTTTATTAAAAAAGGTATGCCCACCTCATAAGCAGCACCCAAGTCTGCAAATTTGTCTGCAGCTTCTGGGTCATCCTGGTTTCTGTCAGGATGTAACTGTAGTGCCAGCTTTCTGTAGGCCTTTTTGATATCCCTGATTGAAGCAGCCTTGGTTACCCCCAAGATCTTGTAGAAATCGCGACTGAAGGAGGGGCATGCGAAAAAGAAGACGAGAGAGATTATATAAAATGCAGGCTATGCAGAATAAACCAAATGTATGGAGCATGCCTCTCAGCTTTATCGCTAGGACTGCTAGTATGTTATAACATGTGTTTTTATTTTTTATTTGATTTAGTATACCAGCTAGCTATAGCAACCAACAGCATTGAATAGGAAACGAGCTGCATGGTGGCAAATGTGAAACGTTTCATAGTCGTTACGATTTAGACAATCACACTATAAGGCATCAGATTACCGACTATATTACTAGTTTGCAAATCACACGATAACTCGCAAGATAAATCTTTCTAGAGCTGAACAACTGGCTGTTCTGGTTCCCACAGGCAGCAGGGTGAGCTGTGCTCGGCTAGACCAATCACAAAGGAACATGTGTACCAGCTGGCTATGCCGACTTACTAGCGCGTATGTATTGTGTGAGAGAATGACTTACCCTGCCAAAACCACCGTAATAAAATACAGGAGCAGACAGCAAACATTACACAGATTCATCCCCTTCGTGGCCATCGGTATTTTTTAAGCTTGAAGAAGGCCAAAACAGCACCCGGCTTTTGAAAACTGGTGTAGCGCTGTCAGTCTATTAGCTTCTTCCTCCTGTCAGGGAAGACCCGCCCACAGCTGTAGAAGGCCAGCCCCTTTCTTAAAGATATAAACTATATTAATCTGCATTTGCTAAGGTTGAATCTGTCTTTTAAAATAAGATATAACCTTTAAATAACCTATAACTTTTTCAAAAACACAAGTTTACCTCACGAATCAATGAATTATTTAGATTAATATTGAATACATATTGGACAGCCGAACTAAACATCCATAGCACAAGGCGCGCTCCCGTGCGGTGCGCGCAACAGATGGAGCTTCTGAAATGTTTCTGTGTGGGCGCCAAATAGGAAGAACCAGAAGAAACCTCCTCATCCTTCTCACTTGAACACCCCCTTCAAAACGTGTAGAACATCAGGCTGGAGTTTTCTCGTTCTTCTTTCCACTTATGAAGAAGTTAATAACCCAATTGCCTTCGTTGGCATATCAAGATGGAACAACGTTTTCCCGGGAGCAACCCAGTGGCTAAAAGTAAGTCAGAAGCAGGCAGGTGTCCATCACACTCCATAGCATAGCTAGCTAATGCTAGCCATCCCGGTTTACTGTTTTGTTTACGTTTGTAAAGTGAGGTGTGTCCTCGGCAAACTGTTGAGCCTATCACTGGAACAAATGGCACGATTTGGAAAGTAAAGTGTAAGAAAGAAAGGCTAGTGCATCGTACTTAACGTTACATCTGCTTGAAACCGAATGGTATTCGCCAATTAGCTGGTCTAGCTCGCCAGTTGTCATGGAAACGTATCATATGTATGATCCTATTCGCATCGCCATACGACTGCCACGAAACATGTCTGTGGCATGGACCTTTTTATATTTGTAATTGCCATTGCTCTGAAGTTTGACAGTCTAGTTTAGTCTTATATGCAATATGTACAGCCCTTCTCTGTAGATATAGGATTTCGTTCATTTGCTCAAGTTAATATGCTCAAGTCATTTACTATGACTATTTCTGCATAAGGTATATGTAAATAAAATGTGGTATTTTCTGTACAGCCATGGAGTCAGGGTCTGTGTGCATATGGCCACGGATGGGGCCCTTCCTTTTGGGAGCACTGCAGGTAACTATACTGTACACAATGCATTTGGCATTTCGCTATGGAGACATATCTGTGACATATCTAAAGCATGATTTCTTTCAAAGGTGGCGCCTCCCTCAAAACTTGGCTTGCACTACCTTCGCAAGATGGCTCTGTATGTGCGTACAAGGGATGGCTGCTTCCCGATTTTAAGTTGGCCTATGTGGAGACACATCGCATGTGGGAAGCTTCAGCTCACAGAAGACCTCGCATGGCTCTACTTTGAGACCTTTGACCTCCTCACGTCCCGCCCCCCAGAGGAGAGACTGGGATGGGCAGAGGCTCTGTCCCAATGCTCGGACTCCAAACAGCTTGAGCACCAGCGAAGTAAGGTAAATGTAACTTCAGGTCATTGTTCTTATAAGGGAATTATGTAATCCTTATGTTTGGGTCCCCCTTAGAACCTTGAGTATTTGATTGTTGAAGGGGACTGGGAGGTGGTGGGTGCAAGTGAAGCTCGATAGGTATAAAATGGGGGTTTAAATACAGGTGGTTGGTAGATAGGTGAGTAACAGGCGCAGTCTTTTACTTGACATTTGACATTGTTCTATACCTTTTACTACCATCAGATGGTGTAGAAGATTGTCTGAATTTGATGGGATAAGATGAAAGGGAACAGTGGAATAGTCCTCTCTCTCTCTCTCTCTCTTTCTTTTCAGTTATTCGTGGACACCTTGAAGTTTCTACTGTTCCTCTACATCCAGCAGTTAAACCGTGTGTCTCTGCGCACCTCTCTAATTGGGGAAGAGTGGCCCAGCCCCCGCGCTCGCTCTCCCTCTCCTTGCTCTGAGAGGGAGTCGAAGAACAGTTCCCGCAACAAGGTTGTCCTAAAGTTAAAAAAACAAACAATGTTACCTTGCATTACAATAACAAAGTCATTAAAAAGCCTGTCACTTTACACCTAATTCTCTTGATTTAGCAACCCGTCAAGCCAAAGTGAACTATCTTGTGTAGTATCACTTTCTATCTTATCACTACCCTGTCTCTTATTGCTCTCTCTACTCTGTTTCTTCTCTTCCCTGCCATGTTTCTGCAGAACTGGGATGACCATGCCCACCTGTCCTTTGTGTACAGCCACCTGGGAGACCTGCTGGAGCTGCTGGTAGAACCAGGCCAACTCTCCAGCTCTGGCCAGGCCATACGAGGCAGTCAGGTGGGAGAAATGTTACCGCATGTGGTTCATTGAGTTTAAGACAACACACTTGGAATAAGGAAAAGGGTCTCATATTTGGGGTAATGATTATTATTATGCATTGCAGTATAAAATCCAGATCAATTATTTTATTATTTTACCTTTTTAAGAAAATTGTAGCTGATTCTGCAGTCTCTGTTTTTCAGGTGTCCCTGGAAGCTGTGCAGGGCTTGAGCCTCCTGCTCGAGGGCTCAGCGAACCCTGTTAAAGCTATTCATCCTGTCCACAAGCTCCTGACCAAAGCTCCGCTGCAGGCGCAAGCGGGCTACTCCAAGCTGAGTCGCTCGTTCCCCCTGCAGCAGCTGCTCACCTGTCTCCGGCAGAACCTCACCGTCAATCCCTTCGGCATAACCGCCTGCCTGCACTCGGGGAAGAAACTCACCTGGGCCCAACAGGGTGAGTAAAACATGACAGGCAGCCATGCCATGACGGTTCAATGGATTACCCTTTTCTTAAGTTCACAGCTCACTGGTGTGTAGCTATAATGAGTCTGTGTCGAATGATGGGCTTGTCATTTGTTTTTCTCAGAAGAAGTGTAGAATTGGTCAGTGTCTGTTACTTTAGTACAATTCTGGGAACAAAGCGAATGCATTATTCTTTGTGCATTTGAAATGCAATATTTCAATTGAGGAATCGGAGGGAAAAAAATCCACTTTCCTCGAAAGCGGTCATTATATGCTGCTTAGCAATGGTCAATTATCGAAAAATAATACACCGGCGGAAGTTGGAAGGCCCTTGCGAGTGAGCGTAGTGTTACACGAGGCATGTAATAATGATATATACTGCTTGTATGCTTTATGTGTAAGTCTGTGTATAGGCTGCACACACATCCTTTTCATGAAATCCTTGCATGTTTCCTTTGTAGTGGAGGGCGCAATGAAGAGGGCCAAGATAGTGAGGAACACCCACATGGCTCCAGCTGGCAGCGGGATGCTGCTGATGTCCCAGGTCTTCCAACAGACGCTGGCTAAGGACTCGGACAAGCTGACGGGCGCCAACATAAGAATACACAGATGCTCTCACGCCTTTATATACCTCTTATCACCTCTAAGGTATAGCTCCATCATTCCTGGATTTTCTTGTGGGGACAGATTGACATGGTTATGTCATTTTTTTTTTGGCTTTGCTAAAGTAATTTGTCTGTGTGCGCGTTACACAAACCCCTCCAGGTCAGTAAGTGTGGACAAGTGCCGCAACTGCACGCTGGTCTTGGGCCCCGTGGAGACCAGCGTCCACATCCACTGCTGTGAGGACGTGCGGGTGGTGTGCGTGGCCGGCCGCGTTTCCATAGGAGCCTCTTCCCGCTGCACCGTCCACACACTGACCCCGACCCGTCCACTGCTGCTGCCCGGGAACACAGGCATCACCCTGGGGCCCTTCCACACGCACTACCCCAACCTGGAGGACCACATGGGCAGCGCGGGGCTGGCCGTGGTGCCCAACCTCTGGGATCAGCCCTTGCTGCTAGGTGTCGACGGCCTCGTACCCCACTCGTTCAGCTCTCCTTCCAGCACAGACTCTTCTACGGGCTGCTACCGGCTCCTGCCCCCAGTGGAGTTCAGCGCTCTGGTGGTGCCTTTCACGATGGAGGGGGACACGTGCGAGGTGCCGGGTGGGCTGCCTCCAGTGTACCAGGCAGCGCTCGCTCAGAGAGGGAAGAGGATTCGGAACATGCAGAGAATCGTGTCGGATTCCAAGCTCAACGAGTGAGTGGCAGGACTACCCTCTAATTTCCAAATTAATGTGATGGCTAAACCTTTGCTCACCCTGCGATGACACCTCTGTGGAATATCTTGTTTTTCAATCAAGGTTTTATGCATAATCCTAGAGCGTGTGAGCTAGTTGCAGCATGCATAGATAACTTTGTAACATTTCATGCAATGGAAACCTAGAAGCAAAATGAGCAGACTAAAGAGTATGGAATAGTAATGCTGCACAGCTAGTATTCAAAGCCAGTTTCTGCTGAAGCTCGTACTAAAGGGCCCTCCCCTGTGCCTGATTCTGAATTTGCCATTCATTGGATGTCCCTGTGTCCCTTGATGATATAGGAGCATCTTTTGACAGTCGCCTTGTTCCCACACTTGGTCTGCTCCTCTTTGATTCTCCTGTAACGTAATGTGTTTGCTCTACTTCCAGAGAACAACAAAGTCAGTTCCAGGAATTGGTGACCCAGCACTTCCTGGATTGGCTTCGAGATAAGGGCCACATTCAGGAGCTGTCCAACCTGGCCCCCCAAGCCCAGCCTGGTCAGGGCCCCTCTAATGGACCCTCAGAAGACTCAGACCGACACGCCCAACCGGGGGCTATCGATGTTAACGAAGCCCGAATTAGACACGCAGTGGAGCAGACACAGGTTTCCTCAAGTTATTACGCAATATGTTAACTTAGTATAGTCTTGTTTGTTTTGATCAGGACCCCCAGCATAGGAACACCTCCTGGGTAATGGGTTTATTTTTTTTAAACATTGAAAACAGATGAAATAAAGCCAGAAATTGAATAAGTTATTGTGTACGATGTGCTGAAATTCTAAACAATTACCAAAACAATTAATCTATCAAACATTACACTATATTCTTATTCACAAACTGATAATTTCCTGCAAGTAAGGCGACACAATTGATTGATCATTGTATGAGTGAGTGTGCAGACTTCTAAATAGCTGCCAGTGTTTATGGTACCCATATGATACAATACCCCTTCTTTGGTAGCACTTTTCTTCCTCCTATTCACACCCTTAAGCTCAAGCAAGCATGACTCCTAAGTGTCTCCTGAAATGGCTACCAGAGTTCAATTTAGCAGGTTCATAAAACGTATAATAGAACATAACGGTAGAACTATAATAAATATTAAGGGAAAAAGTCCTTCAGGGTATACTGAATGATAGGGTATTTAGGTTTATTGGACCTTCTCAGTGTGTAAATATGAAGTGCTAATGTTGTAAAATGGATCCAAAATGCTGTTACTTATGAAAATGCTGTCACCTTCTTCCTTATGACCAGTCTGGGTCACTATGTCATTACAATGGAAATGTACTGTTTTGCCTTTATTACTGTAGCATAGTGATCAAAATGACCATTCCCCTTTAATTGCACTGCAGCCTCAAATAACATATTCTAAGAATCCTTTTAATAAAATACATTCAAATAATGAACAAACCTTGTGTGTTTTTATGTGCAGTTAAAACCAGCAGAGCATAGTTTATTGTACTTGCAGTTGTAAAATTCGAGAATGCATTTGGTACTGCATTTTACATTTTAACTGAAGTAACTTCTAGCAGCATGCCGTTCTGCACCACATGGCAGGAGTTTGGCAGTCATTTGGTGCTGCCAGGTGGGCTGTGTTTTGGTGCAGGCAGGTTGGATGGTTTTGGGGGGTGGGGGGGGCATTGATCCCAGCCAGAAGAGAAACAGGGGTCAATGGACCCCCATGCCATCCCACCACAACCCCCCCTCACCATTATACCATAATCCTGCCTTGCTATTCTGGAAAAACTGAATAGCACCAGAATCACTGACTCAAATTTTGGATCTCATTTTCATGACAAAGCGATTGTCCACCGCACTACCCACTCTCATACCCGTGGCCAACCACTGTGGCTGTAGATGGAAGTGGATATAAAAGGAACCGTGGATAAGCTACTCCAACAACCAAGCCTCCAGGGGACTACTAGCACTCAACACCATCAACAAGGATAGCTTATACACTGCATCCAAGATGGGCAGGGTGAGTAACTGATGGCTGCATCAAGGTGCAAAATGTTTACGTGTGCATAAATTATGGTTCTGGGGTTGTTTACTAATGTCAAGTTGTCAAGTTGAGCAAATCCAAACTAACTCAGTGACAAACTACTGTAGATCTTAGGTCAGATCTTATCTCCTGATTTGATGAAGAGATTTCATCCCAACTAAAAGAACGACTCAGCCATGTCTCTTGGCGCCGGGTGTTTATTGACACCCGGCGCACTGCTCTTAGATTTTTATTTTCAATGTTTTATTTGGCTATGTTGTCAATAATATCATATATACATAATACAATTCTACTTGCAAATTCCTTATGAAGGTATTTTGGGGTTGTTGTTAAACCGCCAGAACAGGTTGCCTCATTGTGAAAAACAAAATGGCAAACTATTTGGGGACAATGATCATGTTGACCGACTTGAGTCTCTCCTTCCAGATTGTCTTCTATGAGGATAAGAACTTCCAGGGCCGCCGCTATGAGTGTGAATGTGACTCCTTGGACTTCCACCCCTACCTGAGCCGCTGCAACTCCCTGCGTGTGGAGAGTGGGGCCTGGGTGGTCTACGAGAGGCCCAACTACATGGGCTCCCAGTACGTCCTGACCAGGGGAGACTACCCAGAATATCAACGCTGGATGGGCCTAAATGACCGCCTCAGCTCCTGCAAGATGATCCAGTTTGTAAGTCAGCTTTTGGCCTTTGGTCTGCTGTGTAACGTCTCTCTACTGCAGTTTTCACTTTTTTCATAAATCCAATGAAAACCTCCTCTGTTATGTGCATATGAACTCAGGAGTCAAGGTAGAACAACTGTTCCTGTCATAGGGGTAATTCACTTTGGTGATGCAAGTAAAAGCCTCACTGACTACAGAGTAAGAGTAAGCTGTGAGTCCTCCAACAGCATCCCAATAAGGTCATGGCAATAGCACTGGTAACCTCAGGCTTTTGTCAATAGATATCAACATGTTTTATTGACATGCTGTTGCTGTGATGAACACTATTATCAGCTGACCCAGTGTTACAGTTCTCATACCAAAACACAAACTGGATAGTTTTCTGCATGTGCATGTTGGTACTGCCCACTGTTTGTAATAGTTGTATAGTTGTATTAAAAATATGTTTCAGAGTTTGGAGAAAACTGTACAGGCAGTGACACACACACATTTCGAGGTGAATCCAAAGTATGTTTATTCCTATACGTTTGGATGTGATCCCATCCCTTAACCTTTTTCTCTCACCCAAACCACCTCCCACCCCTCCGCTCCACCCACCGATTCCAGTCAAGCGGGTCCCAGTACAAGATGCAGCTGTACGAGAAGGCCGACTTCCGGGGCCAGGCCTACGAGACCACCGAGGACTGCCCCTCGGTGCAGGACAAGCTCCGCCTGCGGGAGATCTACTCCTGCAAGGTCTTCGACGGCTGGTGGGTCTTCTACGAGCTGCCCAATTACCGAGGGCGCCAGTACTTCCTGGAGAAGGGCGAGTACTGCAAGCCCAGTGACTGGGGTGCCGTCAGCCCAGCCGTGCAGTCCTTCAGGCGTATCACAGAGTGACTTGGACCAAACGCAGCAAGCCACCAGCCGACATTTGGCCCAATGTGACTGATTGGTGTGTTCTATGAAGGGTATGCATCAGCTCTGGTTAAGTATTTTGAATGAATTGTTGTGAATTAAAAAACTGAGGTTTCAACCAAAATAAAAAGATATCTGGCGGCAATAGTTGGCTTTCTTTGTTTTGTATGTTTTGCACTTAATATCTCTGTCATTGAGAGAAAACCCATGTTATTGTTTATTTTTTTATTTACCGGATGCAACTATAAAAAGAAAAATGGATTTCATCAGCCCATAATTAAGGCCATGATGAACAAAAACAATTTGTGTGGGTTTCCCACTAAATACAAACAGGAAATCATTCCCTAAATTTAAAGAGACATGTTTTGTACTGGGGAAGATAGTCTTTTACAGCATAGAGTAATATATCTCCCAGTATAAAGCCCTGTTTAAAGACTGTTCTAAGCATTTCCCTTTGCCAATACACCTTTCAAAAACGGATTAAACAGTAGAGGATGATAACAGCAACTGTCACATATTTAAATCTTGGATGCCTTGGTAACCAAAACACAGTATGAGATCTAGAATTAACTCTGGCTATTAAACCCACTAGGGAGGAAGAGACTCACTCAACCCAGTCTATTGAGGACCACACACTAGTTGTTCTCCAGCCAGCCTGGCCCCTGACAAGGCACATAGGGTCCGTAATCCTACTCTAGGACCTGGCCGGGGTAATATGGGGGCCATACCCTGTCCCTCCACACATGCCTTCCCTGGTGTCGTCCTACATACTTAGTTACCACAGAGGTCCAGCAGAGGCCAGCCAATGGGAATAGAGACACTGAATTGTAATATTAGTTCAAAAAAGAACGTACACACAGGCTATATTTGGAGTAGGATATTAGGATGGAGCTTCAAGCCTGACGCAGCTACTCTCTCCAGAACCTGATTCAGCGAGTTAAGTGCTGTCTTTAAGGAGCCCCCCGTTTGTCAGTATATTGTTTTGGTAAACGTTACACTGCCTGGGGATTCAAGTGAGTACTCTGTCCATCAGCCTCTCAAAGGTTGCAGGTGCATTGCAGAGGCCAAAAGGGAGGACCCTAATCTCTCTGCTAGGGCAGAATGCAGTCTTGGGTCTGGCCTCAGGGGTCAGAGGGAACTGGAAGTAGCCTGAGCAGAGGTCGATTGAGGAGGGTCCAAGCTCATGGAGGGGGGTGCTGGGGTGAAAAGAGAGTAGTCTGCATGGGCCGTAGCATTGACATGAGGGGACGGGAGGGAGAGGAAAGGGTTGCGGAAGGACAACTGGGTCGATGGAGGGGGACCAGGAAGACAGCGTGGTCGGCAGGTCTTT
>OOFH01049200.1:0-10219 GCA_900323355.1 Merlangius merlangus
TTATTTGATGATTTAATGAACTTTATTATCACTTATTTGCATGCTGACCATGAAGTCATGGCATTGTGGGGGTCTTTTCTTGTCCCGTCTCCAGCGCGCAACTGTCTCCGATTCAAAGCAATATGTGTCTGCAATATATGAATCTCGCAAGTTGAAGCAATCAGGGATCTGAACGCATAAAGGCATACTGTAAATAACATGAATAAAGAATAATCTTGTTCTGAATTAAAAAAAAAAAAGGCCACTGTGAGTGATTGACTGATTATCCTTCCAATGGACTGTGTAAGGACGCCCACTACTGCATCGTGATTGGTTATGTCAGGTCCTTATATTCCTTGCGCTTCCGTTTTTGTTCTCTCTCTTCACGCGACCCTATCGCGAGGTAGCGACCATTACCTTCACATCATGATTCACTCTTGTGGCAACATTATAAAAATCTCCCACTTGTACTTGTTATATTCTAATGTTAGGGTATAGAGGCGTCCGTTTTGTCTGCCTAGGCACTAGACTTTCCATTACTTTCTAATCAGGCCTCGACTTCATAGTTGTGCGCTAACTAGCCTAGCATAGAAGCTATACACATGTGCTCGTGGCCTACACGTTTTGTGCTCTTGTTCCCACGTCAATCGTGATGTTAATCGACTGTGGGATGTGAAGTATAACCTGACGTGTCATTCCGTTTCAGATATCACCCTCGTCTTTAAACCAGCTGTTAAGCGATCCTTGGAAGCACTGCAAAGATGCCCAGGGAAGACAGGGCCGCATGGAAGTCTGGCTACTTCGTCAAAATCATCGTAAGTACATCTTGCAGCTAATGCCTATAAGAGGATGTTGGCGTGTTTCGTGGTTACTCAAAAATGAACGTTGGTCATGTATAGATACAGTATTGTTGATTGAATCGTAATGTAAACGTGATGTGATTTGCTAGTCCCTTGACGCGTAGCCACCAAGACCTAACATTAGTCCCTTGAGGTTGACGCTATTTCAGACTTGAATTTAGTAGTGTCGCAGTCTATCGCGTAGTCACAGGTTACTTGCATGTGCCCATTAAGCTTATTGTCTACCTATTTTTCCTGCAGCAACTTTTGGATGACTACCCAAAATGTTTCATCGTCGGCGCCGACAACGTTGGCTCCAAGCAAATGCAGACCATCCGTCTGTCTCTGCGCGGAAAGGCTGTCGTGCTCATGGGTAAAAACACCATGATGCGCAAAGCCATCCGTGGACATCTGGAAAACAACCCAGCCCTGGAGAAGTGAGTTGGAAGTCAGTTATGGACACTTCGTTTATCCTCTAAACATGACCTGAATTTAGCAGGATAAGTTACAGAGCAGCTTGTGTAGTGCTGTGCTGTCGTTCCCCCTGCGTAAAGCAAGTTGTTACCATCTATTCTTGCTTGTCTACATCTCCTGATAAGCGGGGACGCTTGGTTTCAAACAATAACTTGGCTATTCATGTATGTGCAACCAGTTCAGTCTTCATCAAGTTAAGACTTCCAAGTAGCTAATGACTTTATTTATCTTAGGCTCCTGCCCCACATCAAGGGAAACGTAGGATTTGTCTTCACCAAGGAAGATCTGGTCGAGGTCAGGGACCTGCTGCTGTGCAACAAGGTGAGACATGCCAACTTTCTCCAATGTGAAAAGAATATTAGTCCAAGTCAAGCCTTCGTAAAAGCTTTAACCTGGTAAAAAAATACCATGTATATTAAGTACACTGTTTTGACACAATTTTATCATTAAAACAGGTGCCTGCAGCTGCCCGTGCCGGAGCCATTGCCCCATGTGAGGTGGTTGTGCCAGCCCAGAATACTGGTCTGGGCCCAGAGAAGACATCTTTCTTCCAGGCTTTGGGTATCACCACAAAGATCTCCAGGGGTACCATTGAAATCTTGGTGAGTTATTGAGTGATTATAATGTATTCTTTAGATATGCTATTGTGTTTCTGCAATCTTAACATTTTCATTGTTTTCTCATTCCTAGAGTGACGTTGGCTTGATCAAGACCGGGGACAAGGTTGGTGCCAGTGAGGCCACGCTCCTCAACATGCTGAACATCTCGCCCTTCTCGTACGGTCTGATCATCCAGCAGGTGTATGACAATGGCAGTGTCTACAGCCCTGAGGTGCTTGACATCACAGAGGCAGCCCTGCACGCCCGCTTCTTGGAGGTGAGACTTCAGTTCAGCCTACATAGTCTTGTCTTTAGCCATTGTGTAAATAAAGTAATGAAACTACATGGTTGTTACTGGATGCAGGATAAGTTACAGTACAGCCTGTGTATCGCTGTTTTGTCGTTCCCCCTGCACAAAGTAACTTATTGCCTTCTATTCCTGCTGGTCTACATCCCAAGATAAGCAGGGGTGTTGGTGTCAAACAATAAAACTTTAGGTTGTGTCGCTTGTCTTTCGTAGGAAAGGTACTGCGCCCCAACCTGCACTTGAAGCTGCAATGTGATTTTATTTACAAATGTTTTTCTTCTCAGGGCGTGAGGAACATTGCTAGCGTGTGTCTGGAGATCGGCTACCCAACTTTGGCCTCCATCCCCCACTCTATCATCAATGGCTACAAGAGGGTCCTTGCTGTTGCTGTGGAGACTGACATCTCTTTCCCCCTGGCAGAGAAGGTAATTGCGCATACTACATAATAACGTTGCCGTTAAGGTCATCTTTCAGTGACGCCTGAGTGGCTCATTTGTCGTTCCCCGGCAAACAGTAAAAGGGTGCCTGTCACCTGTTGCAAGTTTGGTTCCAGGAAAGTTAAGCTCACCTGTTACAGGTTAGGTTACTGTAAAGCGTGTGAAGCACTTTTCTGTCTTTCTCCCTGCAGACAGAAAAGGTTACATTAGTTGTGATGAGCAGATGCGCTCCAAAGTGAACATTTTAATATGGAGGTTTGTAACTTTGAATGGTGGTTGACTTTGTGTAATGTTTTCCAAGGTCAAGGCCTACCTGGCTGATCCAACCGCCTTTGCTGCAGTGGCAGCGCCTGCTGCTGCGGCCTCTGCTGCAGCACCAGCTGCTGCGGCTGCCCCTGCCAAGGAGGCCGCGAAGGAAGAGTCTGAGGAATCTGATGATGACATGGGCTTCGGTCTGTTCGACTAAACAACTCCAGCGATCGGATGTATCAATCACCACCCTGATGAATAAAACATTGTCAAATGTTGCTGCATTAGTTGCTCATTCTTTCTTAGACTTTCACTATGGGGGAAAAACTAAATTAAGCCACCTCATAATTGGTAAACTCAGGATGGTATTATGTAGTCAAACCTGGGGTCTCAAATTCTCGCCCCGGGGGACAATTGGGGGGGGACGACAACGTTCATGTGTCTAACCGGCGTCGGTGCGTGGTTTGATTTTGTTTTTATGATATGAAATTTTGTGGCCTCCTACTTGAAATCGAAGTTTAGTCTTGGTGCGCCCTGCGTTTTGTAAAACGTATTTTGCTGAGTGGCTTGCAACGCTTTATCACGCCGGGACAGTACCAATTTTGAGTTGCGTGTTCTGAGTACTGACAAAAGCCAAAGGACGCTAAAATGTCCCAGTTTCAACCAACCGCTATGAAATGTCCCCTGTTAACGATTACATAGCCAACGTGATCTAATTATAGCCAGATCATTAACTTAGTCAGTTGTGCACTTTTTTATTTCTGTGGAATACTTGATGTGGCCCAGCCTGACCCAGGCTCTACCTCCAGCGGCCACCAGGTAAGTTGAGTGAGACCCTGGGCTAAAAGCTTCTTGAGTTCCAGTAATGGCAGTTGTGGAGTGACCTGGCCCACATGTAAACTTGGATTTCATGCTTTCTGCCAGATGGTTTGGGTACTGAAGATGGATGGAAGTTATGAATGTGTAGCCAAAATGCTACCAAATGGTAAATGCAAAGGTTTTGCTGCCGCATTAGGAAATTACGCGTGTCAGTATTGTATACATTTGTATATGAATAACGCTGTTCTACAGATATTGTATATCTATAGAACAGCGTTATTCCACAAACTATTCATTCAATAACCGAATCAAATTCAGGTAGTGCGCTCTGACGAAGTGGCGCCTGAAAGTAAAACTAAGCGCACCTTGGGGGGCCAGCCAGGTGCTTTGCCTTGTGGGTGTGTGGACCTCGGACCGGGAGTCACCGAGATTGATACCCAGACGTTTGCTACTGTTTTTGTGGCGCTCGGTCTGAGTTTAAATTGATGCCCGCGCCTGAGTGAGGGCTTCTCAGGATACCGCTACGGTGACTGTATTTCATATACATCATCGCTCACTATACTACACAACGACGGTATTAAAAAAGTATCACACAAATGCCGTGGGTTTTGACACGACCCCTCCGCCATATATCCAAATATCGAATTTCTCAAAGTGTTTGAAATCCAGGCTTCAATACGGGTTCACTTAAAGGTTTCTTACTTTAAGCAACTACTTCTAGCCATACAACCAAGTCTAGCGTGAATTTGTTGCGGTTGTGGTGGACTGCATCCCATCAGCCCAACATGTTGTACCAATTTCTGGCCCATAGGCGATGCCCTCGCCTCGATGCAATTTATTCAATATACAAGAAGAAGAAGTCCGGTTCGCCCGTCCGGCAGCAAAGCGCTCTAACTTGTACAGTCCATTATTATATGCTTATAACTTGTGCTTTACTAAGAGAGATGGTTTAAACGTGATCTCGTTCAAGAACTTAAGTTGCTGTTTGTCATTTATTATATCTTCATAACTGCCCTTCCGTTTATGATACAGCCCTGGCGTGTCCCAGTTTTGATGGCTGTTATCTCCCCAAGCAAGAGAGTGTATTTGTGCACCTTGTGCTGGATGAACTTGATGGGTACCAACAGAGGCTTGACCGCAAAAAGTGAGTTCTACGATCATTTATTTAAACAGATATATCAGCAATGGATGAAAAGCAGTATCACACGTCGATAAGACCTGTATATCAATGCAGGTTTACATACAACTTGTTTGTCTTTCTGTCAGTGTCTTGGTGTTTCCACCGTTGCCAAGACGACTACGCTTTTTGATCCACAAGACGACCGATTCCCACTCAGAACTGGCCACCTTCTCAGTAGGGCAGGACTGGAGTCGCCGGGTGGTTGTGTGCTTTTCAGAGCAACGGTAATCAATTGCTTACCCAATGTTAATGTGTCTTGTTTCACTATGTTGTAGTTTCAACAAAATATCAACATAACTTTTGGTTTAAATGCTGTTCCTGAACTCTATAGGTGCCATGTAGAAGATGCTTGTGACCCAGAGAATAACCCCAGCTGTTCTGTGGGTGAGGCAGCACTAACCCCGAGGAACAGAGGACACATGGACAAAGCCCACGTTAATCCCCCGCCCAGATTTCGTGGCCAGGGACGAACCAGAGCCTCCAAGCGACCAGACAGGGTTCTCTTTACACCCCAAGCAGCCCGACAGCGATCGTCCGTCCCAGAAGACCCACCGGCATCAGGCAGAGCCCCGGAGCCGGCCAGCTTGAGCTCCTGCAGTACTACATCGGAATCCAAACTTTTGACTGACACACCCATGGCCATGCTCTCTCATGTTTCCAGTGTGCCCCACAACGGTACCCATGGCGGTGATTTCAACAACCCATTAAAGAACTTGGAGACAGCATTGCCCGAGACGGATCACTTGACATGGTCCGTCTCTTTTGAGCAGACCATGTCTGACTTCACTGGCATGAAACTGGATCAGGGCAGATGGGGGGGAAAGCCGAAGCTGGAGGAAGAGGCCGAAGGGGGTGATAAAGAGGAAAGGGGGACGGAAATGGCCAGCCCTTGTGAAGCCAACCTGACTGAAGACATCAAAACGCTTATAACTAAATTAACCGATGAGGTACAGTAGAGTTACACCCTGTTTGTTTTTTTGTTGAGTGAATGATGATGAATGATGTCTTTGAGAGTTATCAGTTGGCAATTTTAAACCTTATCAGTTTAAAATTATAGAATAAGAATAAACAAGTTGACATAAAAGCATTGACGTTTGTTTTAGTGGGTAGACCTTCTACTTCTAATGAGCAGTATTATCTGTCTTAATCAGATTTCCGCAGGGCTGAAGGAAACTGATGGGGTGGTCCTTGAGTATGTACATAATGACTACTCTCCTTTTGAGAACGCGTTGATAAATACTACGGAATTCGGCCATGTGATCGAGATCTACGGCTTCCCGGCCATGTTCAAGACAGATGACCTGATCGATGCCTTCACAGATTACAGGTAAGGAGGGTTCAAAACCTTCATTCATGTTCTCAGTCCTACATTAACGTTAGCCTAGCTCAGATGTATTCTGTTGGCTGTATTTGTAAGCTAATTATTTAAACCCATGTCATGACTCATGACTGCTGTAAGTTTAATATGTTCCCATTCTGTGGTTCCATCCAGTGATGGAGGAATGAAAATCACATGGGTGGACGACACGCATGCCCTGGCGATTTTCTCCAGTGAGACTGCAGGTAGGTTCCCCTCCATGAACTCCATGAATGAAGTATATACCTGTTCACAGATCTGTGAGAGATGTCGTCTCTGTGGTGGGCCTCCACCTGCTTTATATTTATGTAATGGCTCCCAATAGACTCCAGTGTCTTTCACTCTATCCTAGCACACCATGCCCTCAGCATCAACCATCCGCTCCTCAAGGTGCGCACACTCTCACGGGCGAGCCAGCAATCCAAAGCCAAAGCCGGCCAAAGAGCAGGTAACGCACCACCAGGTGATCGCAGTGGGGGGACGGCGATGTGGTCTTCGTCAATGTTAGATGGGACGGCTTTCCAAGATCTTTAAATATTCAAGGATGCACTGATGGGAACATTTTGATCGTCATTCGATTCATTTTCTTCTCCATGTTGTCAAAGACGTCAACAGCTTTTTTTTTTACATGGCTGCGTGGGACAAACATTCATATTTGTAATGTCTAATTCATCCCATCCCATTAACCCCTTTTAGTGTATGAAAACAATGAGGCTTAGTCAAATTAATCTAAAGAGCATTACCGACTAGTCAAGCTTGTTTTGTTGGTTTTAGCCATCGGTCTGGGCTTTTCCTACATCGGTGTAACTCTCTGTAGCACCTTATAAAATTCTGTCATAACTAATCTACCAGCCTCTAGTTATTGATGAACTTATCAGTAACAAAACATAATGAATTTATTACGTTTTGATTAATAAGTGCTATGTTAAATGATCCCTAATTTACAATCAGGTGTGATGTTGATTAGCAATTACAAGCCATGTCCAAATAGGCCCTGTAGTGACATCAGAAGCGGGATTGTCCCCACAGATGTAGGACGGATGGATTGATCAGCCTACCAGTTGGTACGGACCACTAGATAGGCTGGTTGGCTTACCATCTATACATGTAAGGTTTTTATTAATGTATAGTTCACCCTTAATCAAAGGCTCATAAATGACTTGACTACGTTTTCTCTCCAAAGAGTTCATCCAGCCGGTGAAGGAGCGTCCCAAGACTGACTCAGCTGTTGCCAGGCGCATGGTCACCAGGGCTCTGGGGATACAAACGGGACGGGTCAAGCGTTACTGAAGAGGAGCACAGAGATCCTTGTGGCCTAACAGGTTGACAGCCTAATCTCGACTCTCCTCGATAAGCCTTTCACACATGAATTCCGGATGAACTCCGGAGAATCAGGTCCGGAGATTATCAGGAGCTGCGCCTTCGCACACGCAACACGCAACATTAGATAAACCAGACTGGTTCAGACGTATTGGAGATACTCTGTATCCTTAAGGCAAGGAGTGCAGGATGTAACTCAAAAATAATGCATCGATAGACGTAGTGTTTTGTTTACAACACATCGAAGATGGCGGGTAAGGCTTCCAACCCTGTGATGCTGACTTTTTGCGGTGTTATTCATACTGCATTTATTTAGACGATTCTGCAATACCAGCAGAAGAGTGGAAAGCAGAATACAGGCAAGAAGAGAAAAGTATTCAGCAGCTACACTCTATGCTCCTGGTTTCGTGCCAGTCACAGGACAGAAATGTCTGCCCGCCCACACACTCGTTCTGAATTCTGCCGCTCGCCCGTTCTCCTGACTTTACACAGGTCCTGGGCCCCGTTTCCCGAAAGCATCGGTAGCCTAAGTGGATCGTGAAGTGCGTCGTATGAGCATCGTACAGTTTTCACACCGTTTCCCGAAAGCATCGTTGGTAACGAACGTAGGCGCTTCGGTGAGGCTTTGATGAAGTTCACTATTTATTGGACCCTGTCTAGACAGTTATGAATACCCCTGACCATAGTTAATCGCGTTTGTAGTCTACAGTCAGAGTGAACTCATTATTGCATTGCGGGTGTCTTCATTCATAAAAAAAATTAAAACATTCAGGAGTATGCAACAATACGAATCATTCTAAAGAGGTCAGAGACTCCGTGCACCTTCCCCAGTGAACCAATAAAGCCTGCGCCGTGACGAACGGGGGATTTGACCCCCTCCCCCCCTCCTGTTTTACACAGGAAACTTGAGATAAGAAGGTGAAATCGTTGGGTGTGCCAAGCTGCGACCGAACTGGCATGGCAGTGTAAAGAGACCTATAGCCTACTTCATCCTGCCCAACAATATGGGCAGGATCTAGACCAAGCTCTCCTAATCGGGTCAGCAATAGCCGTGTGTCAATGCCTAGCCTCTGCGTTTGAATGATAATGAATGAATGGAACGTTGCATTTTTTATGTTTTTTTTTAACAAATATTCTAGACTGAAGAGTGCACGCAATCTATGAGACGTTATGTGGAAAAAATGTACGCATAGTGTATTCAGGATTAGGACATATGGAAACGGGGCCCTGGTCGGTTAAACAAAAAAAAATCTAAAAACTAAAATCTTCCACTTTTCCCATTTGACAAATAGCAGGAGGCAAACCCTGGACTCAATGTACAGTAGTTAAAATGAGGTGCATCTAGTAATGAATAAGGTCCTCAAAAGTAACTTGAGATCTGCTTTGTCTGCTTATTTATTTACAAATGTAATGTTCTCCCACATTTCCCACAATGCATCCATAACAATCTCACCCAGCTAGTAAAATGTACACTTGCACAATAAGGGGGGCCCTGGAGTCGCCACACCGCCATAGACATGCATAAACAAGGCACTTTCACTAACTATTTTACAGTACATCTGAAATATGGCACCAAAGTCCCTGACTGCAATAATTTAACAAAATGTAGACTTTAAAGAAAAGCCATGGGGATGATAGGCACATTAAGATGAAAGGTATTGTACTTTTACAGAAGAAAAAAATAAGTATTTCTATGGGTGCATGGGATGGAAAGTCAAACCCATTGACATTTTTCAGATGTTTCAGAAAGATTCCTAAACAGCAATGATACAAGTCAAATACACCCCATGCAAAATCCACCATTGGATATCATTTGATAATTTAAATTACAATTAAAACTGGCAATATGGTGGAATAATTAAACTGGCAATAACAATAGTTGCCTTGCACCATTAATGCTTGACACCTAAAGATTATTTTTGGAAATGATTGGACCGTTATGAAATCTGAATGAACATGGTCACTACACATTCCTGCATGCTTTATCTTGACATCTGTGGCTTTGTGTGTCAAAATTGCATATTATAGTCCTTGTCATTAAGATCATCAATTTAATTGATTTTCCCATGTCTTTAAATATATTTATATATATATCTCTATCCATCCTACTTATTTCCTATGGATACACCACAAAATGTCATACTGCACAAATTCTGAACGTAAAACAAGTGCAAAAATATGGTCTTTGTGTCATGAAGCTTAACGACTTGTAAATTGGCTTGATTGACATTGGGACTATAAAGTGATTTTGTTTGACTGGAAACGAGCACCACATCACTCCGTATAGTTCAGTGGGAGCAGTGAAGAGAAAATAGGATAAAAGCACATTATTCTGTATGCGTGCATGGTCAAAAATCGTTATTTCCAATATGAAGCTAGCAGTTCATTCATTCACTGGTTCATCCTCCATTTCTCAGAGGTGGAACTGAGGCAAAAAAATCCACAACCAAGCAGAAGGTAGCTGGGGGGGCGGGAAAGAAAAGGTCAGCTCCCTCTAGTGGTTTTCAAGTGTTCCTGCGGTCTAGCTGCCCCAGCGCGGTCCTGTTCCTAGCCTTCTGTTGCTGTTTTTGTTTGCTTGTCCGCTGTCCTTGGTCTACCTGCGAGACAGCTGATTGGTCAGCAATCCGGGAAATGTCTCCTCTGTCTCCGAGCTCAGCGA
>OOFH01049201.1:0-16609 GCA_900323355.1 Merlangius merlangus
GTAGAGCTTCCCCATAGACTCTAATAATCCCGTTCATGTACGATTTTATTTTGGACATCCATTTCTGTATGACCTATGTGGAGTGGGCTGATAGCTCTTGCCTATCTGTGCACCCTTGCTATATCTATTTTGTAAGTGTGTGTGTAATTCAGCCACGGAGTTCATTTAAAACAAATGTATTGTCCAACTAGTTCTGTATTGTGGAACTAGGACACAGAGTTGAAGAAATGAGCCGCGTGCAATATTTGCATACTTTTTTAAGAGGGATTTTATTTAATATTTATGTGAGCACAAAATAAATGAGAGGAACAGATATATGACACAGTGTGTAAGCTGAAAGCATTTATTTTGTACTTTGATTTTCATATTTGATTGTTATAGTATTTTTATAGGTAAAAAAATACTCCTTCAATAAAAGAGGCTGTCCTGTGGTAATGGTAGATGTAAATCAATAAATATATATCCTACCCCTTTTACTTAAATATATAAAGTGTTTTTTTCTCTATTCTGTATAGTCACAATTTACGTGACCATAAATTGACTTTAAGGTTTACGGTTGCCCTAAATATATTCTCAGTAAATGGCAATCATATTAAGTTTAGCATCATATATTATGTCAGATCAGCAGGTCAAAGTAAGTGATTTGTTATTTCGCCACATCATTATTTCTCCTTGTGATGAATAACTTGATGCCTGTAGCCTTCATCAAGTTATTCCGTTCACTTCTGTTCACTTAACATGAGAGGCAGGAACACATGTGGCGTGGTGCTTTGGTAAACAACCTCATGCCAAGATACCCCTGGCATGCAACCAGGGAGCCCTGCATCAACTAACTCTGCCTCCATTATCATCCATACCATCTCTGGCTGCTCCCCCCTCACCACCACCCAACGCCGTCACACCAGCGTCTCACATAAGACCGCTGTGCTTGGATTGAATAGGACTCCAATAAGGTAAACTAATGATACCTTGTTCTGGGTTTGCAGAGCATATGGCAGATGTGTCCTTCATTGGTGCTATTATTAATATTGAGAGATTGACAGGGTCATAGTATTAAATTCAGAATACACTCAGAATAACACATGTGTGTGTTGCAGATGGCGGGAACCCTTTTAGAAATAGAAGCCCTATCTAACAGCATCAATAACCTCACAGTAAGTGTCCCCTTCCTCTAAACATTCAACACTCATTCACTGATTTACACATTTACCTTGCATTTTGATGCATAGTAAATCAATACATACATACATACATACATACAATAAGTATTGGTGATGTTTCATTGAAAACTTAATTGTGGGAACTTTTTTGCTTTCATTTATTTTAATGCCAAATAGACATAAATAATAAGCAACTTATCAAAAGACGTATGTAGATGTGTTTTGCTTGATACAATATGAAAGAAAACAAATTCATAATTTGTACAGGACAGTGATGATTTAAGTATTGCAGGCAGTTTTTGGGCTAATAATTTGCTTCTTAACCAGCTGTAGAATGAAACTCCCTCTCCGCCTCCCACAACCGATCTAACCCTTTGCCACTCCCATGATGCTTTGCTTCCAGTACCTGCTACAGCTAGACCAGACACGGGAGGAGCTGAGACACTCTCAAATGGCTCTAGTTTGAAGGGACTCCAAGTACTGGCTCGCTAAGGGCTGCCAACGGACACCAATATCTGTTTCCTGACGTTACCCCCACACCTGTGCCTGAAGCCACGTCCTCCAGCGACAGATCACCTCAGTTGAAAACGTATTATATTCTCTGCAGAAATGTTAATATCAGATTTAAAACGTTTGAATAGGTTTAATGTTTACTTGTTCTTTCAAAAAGTGGCATTGGCATATGATTCTCACAACAGCTCTCCCTTGCTTCCAAAAGCCCTAAGAGTTAACTTTCTATCCAAATCCTTCTATGTTGGTTTGGGCCACATAGGCCCTTGCACTAGCCCCTTCCTCATCCATAATGTAAGGTTGTTGTTTTCTTCTCAGTATATACTGAGATCATCTATCGCATGAACAATAATGTAAATGCTAAAGGACTTAACAAATACATTCAAATTGCATTTGCGCTTCACAACATTTAAAGCGACATTCATTTTCATGTTTATCTTGATAAACAAAATGTATATATAACATTAAACTTTGGAGTGGTGTTTTGTGTGCTCCAAAAACCTTTAATTAAATAAACAAAATGTATTATAAAAGGACACTTTGGAATGGATTTATTTTGGCGTACGCAAAGCGCGCAAAAACACGTCATAATCCATAAAGAATAAATATCGCCCTGGGTCACTTTTAATGTTTCATTTTGAAGAACATAAACAATTATATAAAAATTTATCTTAAAATGTTTCCACCCATTTTATTATGAACAGAACCCTGACATCCATGACGTATGGCTGTTTCTTCTAGCAGTTTATAGTTGGCTAAGAATGTTGACATGGGTCATTTTGGTTGGCTGGGAAAAAGGACGTGAAAGTATAATTAAATCAAAAAGCAACGATGAAACACAGCCAAAGGCACAACTTCTTGACATTCACAGGAATGCAGTGCTGTTTTGTCAAACATTAGGACCTATAACTATATAATACACTACAGGCCAAGCACTCTAGATGGACATGGCTCCAGGACATCATTACCAGTTGACACTGTTTGTCGCAGTGTCATCTGTGTCCCCATACCCCAATGTGAAGATTTCTTCAGAACCTGCTGGGATGTTCCCTGAACAGTATTGATAGAAGCCACCGTCTCTCCCCTGCCATGACCTCATTAAGTAAACCTCATTGGCTTCCGGGCCCCGGATCTACCAGTGCGCCTTCTGTCCTCAAAAAAAGAAACATTTGCGTTGTTTACTCACTAATTAACCCTCCCCCGCCCTCCTCCTCAACCCCCCGGCTAAGCCCTCCCGAGATGCTGTCACTCAAACCCAACAGGTAAGTTGAGTCTTCTGTTGACATATTTAAATACCTGCCTCATAAGCTGCGCCCAGTGCTAACAAGGAGTCACCTCCTAGAATCACTCTGCTGCTGTCTTAGGGGTCTTCTCTTTTATTTTACTTAACCCGCCTGCCTTGCCTGCCCTCTTTGACACCCAAGTGGACCAGCGAGCGTCAGGTTCGGCTCACCTGGCTGTGCGTCTCAGCAGGGCCACTGGAGAGGAGGAGGCCGAGCACTACTGGACCCCACAGACACTAGCATCCCGGTGAGTGCTTCTCTAGCTCCTTGTTATAGTGTGTTGTAGTTTAATGAAGGTGGTTGTAGTCACTTCACTGCTTACATTTTACAATTGAAATGCACTTCCAGAAATACCAATAATAATGATTGTCCTTATGGTGGGCGCCATATGGTGAGCAATAACGGTGTGATTATTAATTATTGTTTGTGATGCCTTCAGTGCATTCGAGAAACCGACATCGGACCACACGCCTGTCCTCCACCTCAACTCACCCACAGACACGCCGACCAGCCACCATGGAAGTGAGCAGCAACGGCAGCAATGGAAGCAGCAGCCGCATTAAGCCCCTGGCCAACCCCTTTGCGAACAGCAAGTTGTTGTCGTCCTTCCGAGGCTCGCTCCAGAAGAGGCCGCTCCAGGTCCCCATCAGCACTGAGGGGTCCCCCAAGCCCAACATCTTCGCCACCCTGTGGCGACCCAACCTCACCAACAGCGATGACTTCATCCCCCTCTACAGCGACTGTATTGCAAAGGCTTGCTCCAGGACCCAGGAGTACCTGCTCTTCAAAGACCCCGAAGACAAGTTCCACCCCAGTCCCGAGGTGCTCACTCAGGTAACGAAATAATAGAAGAACACACAAAATTTGCCTTCATTTGCTCATGTTTTCTTTGAACAATGGTAGAATATAACCGCTACGTCTCCCTGTTGAACAGCTACCTACATATTGTAGCTACTTTCAAGATATTTGCTAAATTATACATTCATATGACGGAGCTGCTGACAAAATGCATTTGTCCTCGTTACCTGTACTAACAAAAATTTTACCAAAATCCATTGTCCTCACGTCCCTTAGAAGTTAATTTTGACAGTTAATATTTGCAGATCTTCCTCATGACCTACATCGGCCAGAGCCTCAGCCTGAACATGACGGACCACTTCAACTGCACCGTGATGACCCCTGAGCAGCGCATCCTGCTGGGGGCCGACTGGGTGTGGGCCGTCCTGGAGTGGCCCACCAAGAACCCTCGCATTCAGATCGCCGTCAAGGTGCTGCACCTGCCCGACAGGGAGGGCATCGCGGAGGATTACCCTCCGGAGGCGCGCACCGAGTCCCTGCAGATGGCCCAGCAGGAGTCCAGCAACAAGACGGTGTGCGAGAGGATGGTGGACTTCTGCGCGTCCATCGGTAAGGACTGCTACGCGCTCTTCCTGTTCCTGGGCCGGAAGAACGACACGGGGAAGATCTACGGCGTGCTCAGCAACAACTTCCAGGCCGCCGTCGGGAAGGTTGATAGGATCGACCGGGATCTGATTGAGAACTTCTTTAAAGGCTCCCGGTACCTACACACCCCCACGGGGATGTTGCAGACCATTACCACCAAGAAGGACGAGGAGCCGCTCACGGTGCTCATCAAGTTCAACTGAGCAGCTGTAGAAAGTTCTGTCATGGCCGTGTTCAAATGAGGAGACATGATCGCACAGAGAGGTGGTTCAAAACTCTGACTATCATTGGAATTAGCGTTACATGAAGTTAAGTAAGTTGCAACACCTTTCCTAAGTTAAATAGGATACTATACCACTGTAGCACACATTCTTTTGGAATAGCCTATAATTGCCATTTTCATTCTTCCTAGATACCAATGTGCCTATTGTTTACATAAATAAACATAATATAAATGAATGCAAACATTGAAAGAGATATTAAGGGTTATTAACATGTTTGACTATATATATAATATATATGTTTTTTGTCTTCAATTATGTCCCTTATATCTTGTGTCTTCTATCTACATCATAATTTAAAGGTAGTCCTTCCATAACTATGTCTAATAAGTACTTTTACTAATGTTTACAATTTCTACGAAGGTGACGGTTTTCATGCTTTGGACCGCAGATTGAATTGAAAATTTAAATCATTAATAAAATGAATGAAATCCCAAGAACGGTTAAACTAGGCTGCAGAAACTTGCTTTCTCAAAATGTTATACTATGTTAAGATGGATTTATAATATATTTATTATTACGCTTTTCCCTGATCAAAGATTGTTTTGTTTGAAACAACCGGATACTTGGATGTTTCAATAGCATGGTCTATTTTAAAGTTACATGGGACAACGTTTATAAATGGCAACAAACAAAAAGCCAGTGGCCAGGACTTTGTTAAAAAATATTAATATATACATACTGAATATCAAGTATAAAAAAAGAGATTAGCAATTTAATGATTGGTGATAAAAGGAGAAAATAAAAGCATCTGCAAAAAAATATTGTCAATGTAATGTTATTTGTCTTTCAAAGTAGGGACACTAGGGACAAATGTCAAGAAACCAGCAAATTTTCAGTACCAAAAATTGCAATAAAGCAAACATTTTATTTAGAGACAGTTTGAAAATAATAGCATTTTGTCCTACAAAGTTAAAGTACCAGTTGATACGACAGGTACGACAAACTCTCACAAGTTATTCCCATTTACCTTTTTTACTTTAAAGAAGGTTATTCCGCAGCAGTTTAATGAGAATTGCCTCCCAAACGTGAGATGTATTTTAGGGTTTCCATGGAGACCACCATTCACAAGAATTTAAACTGGGTCTGGAGAGCCAACAACCTGCTATACTCTTTTTCAATTTCCAAAATGGCATGATTATGTTACGTTTCCATGGAAATATCCATTCCATGTTATATCCTACAATGCATGCAAATAAAAGTTCCTCGCCTAGCTTTTTCTCCAGAACTGATAATCAACAGCCCTCTTCGCTTCGTCACCGAGACTACTAGGTGGTATAGTGGCTTTATGTTGAAAGAGTAGTTCTTTAAAAGACCATTGGTTGCCATGATAATGTAGTGAGGCACATACAAACATTTAATTAAAAATGTTGAGTTAATGTGAGTTATCACAGTGCTCATTAACCCAGAGAAGGAGTTTGTAGGATGACAGTTAATCCCTAAATCTGAAACCTGGACAAACACACACAGACACTCCAACTAACATAAAAACCTTCACAGTTGGGTCGTGTCATTGAAGTTTGGGAACCCCTGAACTCAAACATTTCAATGCGCCTTAGTTTCTTTGGCACTTGCCCTTTTCCCACCTGTGCATTTAAACTAAAATGTGTCTTGTTCTAGTGATGCAGCGGTAGCCATCTTTGTTGTGGTTGAAAATACCTCCATGGCACCATGCTGATATTTATCCCGCCTCATTAGTAGATAAACAGTTGTGATTGGTCACTCTATCTCCTATGGGGCAGAAATCATTTTGTATGGGAGGGGAGCCAGACCTTATCTGCAGAGCAGATGGAACGTGAGCTTGCAAGACTCATCTGGTTCCCAGGCTAGTTGTAAGTATGCATCCTTGGATATAGCGCAGCTGTAGCGTACAATTTGTGGGGGCCTGAGAGGGAGGGTGGTGCGGGGTTATTCAGCAGCGGTTGTTGTGCAGAGGTTTGAGAATCCGTGTGTTCCTCCATATCAGACTGAATCAAGCTGGCCCCGACCCGGTCTATAACAAGGCCATCACATTGGTGTCTTCACAAGTTCCTGCCCAGTTACATGTAACTATGACGACAACAAAATGTGGTAGAAAGGTTTCAACATCAGAGCTTTGAATACAGACATTATTATTATTATTATTACAAAAGGGCGGGAGACTACCGTATTTCTGCTACAGCTCTACTTTGGCCATGGTGGGTCGGTCCTCCACCACCTTCCTCCTCTCACATGTGCAAGCAGCAGCGGCGAGGTCCTCAGTCGTGGCTACGAGCTCCATGTCCGGGTGGAGTGTGGGTCTACTGGTCTGGCGCTGGGAGTACATCTCCAGCACTTTGTAATAATAACAGTACAAGCGGTCGGGCTGCAGCAGCTGGCGGACCGCAGCCTGGCCCCGCCTCGCTATCTCCTCCACCTCTGCGTCGTTGCTCTTGGCCCACTCGATTTTCTCCACCAGGTCGGAAAGGTCTCTCCGCACGGGAACGTAGTGCACGCCTGGTCGCAGGTGGACGTAGAAGTGCTCGTAGTACGGCGATCTCTGTTTGAGCACCAGACTGTTGCCCAGCATCAGGTAAGGGAACCTGTACGCGGCCACCGTCCCGTCAACGTTCACCTGGTACTTGTACTGGAAGGAGACGAGAGTTAGCGACGGGACTGCCCCGTCGTCGATATTATCTACGTGCTGCCATCTCCACAGGGGAAAGCCTTATCAAATGACGCAAAAGTACAAAAGCAACATTCCCTCACCTTGAAGAAGTCAAAGAATCCAACAAGCGGTGCTTTCCCGATCTCCTTCTCCCGATCCCTGAAGAAGAACCAGCCCGTGATCCCGGCGTCCAGCAGCTCCGGGTGCTCCTTGGACAGGGAGGCCAGGTAGAGCCGCTCCTCACGGCTGTCCCGGCCGCGGAAGAAAGCCTGCTCCGTTTTGTTCCCCCAGGGAGGCCCTGCAGGACGGCCCGACACCGTGGAAGGAGGACCAGAGGTGAGAGGAGGGGCCCGAATAGAAACCAAAGGACCAAACTGTACCAACTGGTGCTTGTGGAGGGTGAGATACAAACAGAAAGGACGACCAATTTATATATAGGCTATCATTATTTTATATATTTTTTTCAATGAGATGAATAGGTGTTATTTTATATTTCTGAATCCACTTTCTTCATCAGCTATGTCTCTACAAAGAACGTTGTATTCTGTTTTTACATACTACAATCGATGACTAATAATATTTCTCAACCATGTTCTAGAGACCAATCTAAGCAGCCATGGAAAAATGTAATTTGATTACTTAGTAGCACTAGAACAGTCAGCACTAAGCAAATCAGGCTTTCGTTGTAACAATCTAGGAGGGAACTCATGGAGGTGAGTTCATTTGAATAGAGACGCCCCAACCCAGCGAACCCAAAAAGGAAAGTCCCACGGCGTGGGGCTCACCTGTGTTGCCTTGAACTGACAGCAGGTCGTTGGTCACGCCTCGCATGGCCTCCAGGGTGGAGTGGGTGACGTCATACGTGGGCAGCACTATGTCCCGGGTGTCCTCTGAGCCACACCAGGAGAGGATGGGAACCGGCCCAGGATCGGCCCCTACTGCCCTCTTTTCCATCGGCCAGTCTCCAACGTTGATGTAGAACTCCACGTCAGGTAAACGCACCTTCAGAATGCAATTAAATCACCTGAACTGCTTTCATTATTACGTTCCATTTGATAGTCTACCCCAAGGAGTGCCAGTTAGCCGACTTTAGATTGATAGTCTAAAGGCTGACAGCAGACTAGCTGAAACCCGGGTGAATGGGGCGCTTCATATTTTCATATAGCACTAGTAAACCTTTCCCATAGCAGGTGGGAAGACAACGCATTCTGGCCGGACACCATTATTCTGAGAAAAAGTGTAGATAAAGGTTTCAAATCAACACTGTTTAGACTGTGGAAGTGCACTTGTCAAAATCCCCTTTTGAAAGCTTCACAAACTCTTGTTGGCCCCGAGATGAACCTGCGGCATGCATAAAGAGCACCACGCCTGATGGGCTCCTACCTTCCTGGCCAGCGAGAGCAGGATCTCGTCGGAGAACATCTTGAAGTCAGTGTACTTGCCAAGGGAGCGGCGGTACACCTGGTTCCCCAGGACGGCGTAGTGAATGAGCCCTCCTCTGTTGGAGAACCTGCGGGGGACCTCCTGCCGCAGGTAGCCCAGGTCGACGGCGGGGAAGGAGGACAGGTCCCTCACGATCTGAGGATCCGAGACGGGGCATTGCATGACGCCCTCCCAGACGGAGGCGTCCGCCTCGGGGCAGTCGCAGTATTCATGATATACAGGTCCTTAAAATACAGTCAGGAGTCACTGATCCAATTCATACACTACAATACATACGTGTCATGCTCCCATCCAGGGAACATTGGTCCTTGGGTACTTATGGGACCACTATCCAAAACCTCTGTGGCTGAACACTTACAAATAAATAAACAATAAGTAGCACACTAATACAATTACCTGACCACAACCTTTCCTGGTTACATATGAATAACAAAATGATTCATCAGAAATGTATATTTTATCATTATATTTTGATGAACACATGTTGTGTTGGTGTCCACAAAACCAATGGGCCCTCTGTGCTCATAAAATGTGCTGTAGGTATGATTTGAGCGTTGAGAGGAAGATTTTAAAAATTAAACAACCAAAAGAACACCCTCCCTGCCACCAAATGATCACCTCGAAACAGATCATCTAATTCACTAACGGATGGAAGGATTGCGAGGCTATTGATTTTTTTTGATTTTCTTTTACAAATCAGACCCAAACCATACCACTTAAATCTCCTACAGCACCTTTAATAAGAAAGGCCCCAGGCGCCAGGCAGGCCTCACCTTGCAGAAGATACGGTGACTTGGCCACCGGTGCGCTGCGGTGGAGGACCTGGATGCTGAGGCCCTTCAGGGAGGTGCCGTACAGCCTGTACCGCACCAGGAAGGTGCCGTCCCCCCTGTCCAGGGGCGGCGGGACGTGGATGCGGACATGATCTTTAGGATGCAGTGGGCTGATCTTCACTGTGAAAGTGTCTTTCCCTAGAAGAACGATTAATATATACAATTGTATTGCCTTTCTGTAATCCTACTACTGTTGCATAAGTCAAAATCCATTTGAACTTGCTTTCACATGCTCCGAAGGCAAGAAGATCATTATAAACGCATGAATGTAGAACTTACTGTATATATTGTAAATCTCCTTCACACAGAAAGGAAAGGGCACATCTAGGCTAATAATGAGTCTGTTTGTGTACATTTACAGTATGTAGGACAAACCAAAATAGTGCTGGTTTTTGCTTAAAGACCTGTATGATATCATGTATCTAGTGCTGTCATTCATCATTACGCATTGTCTTTGTCCTGAAAGCAGTATGTATAACAAACCGACTAAAATTAAGGAAGTAAGACAGAGTGGAGGTTGGTTTATTCCCTCAGGATTTGCAAACCCAACAGTAACCAGTTTGATAGCCTTCTATTCTGCTTGTCTTAGTCAATTTATAATATAATGTAAATAAGTGTACCATTGTATTTTTAAATACGTTAGCTGTGAGAATTAAATTACACGTGCAGGCAATGCCATCGGAACAAATGGTGTGTTTTCAGAAAGTCGACGATACTGATATATTGACAAACAGTGCAACATTGTTTGTCTGGCTCCAGATAACCGGACATGACATCTCTCTTTTATATTGTTTTTGTTTACCTGGGGAGCTGGTGAAGTTTTCTCCTTTTGACGTTACTGCTTGAATAAAGAAATATCGAACTGGCAACACTGCGTTGGGTTCGAGTCCTGGGCCCCATATGTGAGAACTTTCTGTACAGATTTCGGATGTTTTGCAAACAGGAATTATCCAAGTGTACACAATCAAAACGATGTAACAACGAAGTGAAGTATTTTTTAACAATTTGAAAAGACCACCTGTAAGTTTGCGTAACATATTTCTCAAAAGTCAGTCACTAAAACACTCACGCATAATCAAAGAACTTCGCAAAGGTCTGTCGAGATTTCATTGAAACCGGTGAGATACGCCCATGCGGAAACGAAAAAGCCAAAATGGCTTTCGGTGATAGGACAGTTCCCCATTTGGGGAGGATCCATAATGTGGCCACCATCAATAGCATCCGGAGTGGCTTGGCATATTAACTTATGATTGGCTTAAGACATTGACAATTTCTTTGTCAATGTCACAAATCAATGCCTAAGAGGGAATAGATCATTATGTCCGTTACAAGGAGGTTATACGATTTTGGAGGGATCAAGATTCAGGCCTACTAGATTTGGTTGTATATTAAACATTTTGTTGCTTCAAAATGTCTACTGTTTTATGTTGGTTTTAGTGTCCCCAACCTGTGCCTTCATGTATTGTTGTTAACAAATCCTAAATGGCTTATCATCTTCTTTTTCGGTCGAACAGTTTCTTCAATTGAATGATCCACCCTAGCCTTTTGCAATTGTTTTTTTAATTTTTATTCAAAGGCTCATATGTACAGTATTTTCTCAATCACTTCATAGTCGATGACAGGTAAGGGTCATAATTTTGACTACAAAAATGAAAAACATGAACAGCAAAAGACTCCACCATTGATGGTCACTTATTCACCAGTACTTCACCTCAGGTGTTTGCATTAAGTCCTTCCCTTTAGATGACACAGTCCCAGCCGGGTCCTTCACTGTCAACACTGTTAGCCACGATGAAGGGCAGCCCTGGTACACATCATAGACTGCTAGTATGCAAAGATGTTGTCTGATTTGTAGCCCAGTTTCTCCAGATTGGGCAGACAGGCGTACTGAATCATGGGGGGCGGGCCGCACAGGACGATGAGAACATCGCTGGATGCAGGTGGGAAGTGCTCTTTGATCATGTCACTTGTCACAAATCCTGAACTGTAGCTCCAGTCTGGAGGACAAGACATGAAGAAGAGAGCATGAATTAAAGGGATGCACATTTAACCCCACATTTTTGACCCCACATTTAAACAATATTTAGATATGCATTAAAGGGCTCTGCTTCCCTACTAGACAGAATTTTTCAATTCATTACAATTTAAATCAAATGAAGGCTAAACACATGTAATGAATTTGGTTGACTTTGTTTTCTTCTTAAATATACACTTTTCCATCCATATTCAGAAAATACTACTTTTTGTGTATAATTTTTGCTGAAGTAAATAGAACATTTTCGTTTTTTTGTATTCTGAATGTGTGTCAACTAGTACAAAAACAAGAAACAAGTGCTTACATCTACAGAAAGTAATGCCTTCTTTCAGGGCAAACAAAAATAACCTTAACTGTGAATAACAATTAACATCTAATGTGTATGTTGATTGGGCCATTAATGATCAGACACAATGTGTTTGAAGTTTAAACTGCTTCTCATGATGTAATACTTGCTTTAAGGATTATAAAAAAAATGTGAGCCAATGACACAACTGCAGTTACACCCTGTTTTAGAGCCTAAAATGGCTTCCTAGCCTTCGTTGTTTTCTTTACCAGGCCCACCCTCCAAATGCAATTCTATTTAGTATTAGGCATATTTCATTGCCATCAGGTCATGCTTTTTTGAAGATATTTTGAATATGGAGGTATCATGATAGGACCTAAATAGTTACAATTTGGATGTACAGCACCAAGTTAAACATTTAGTTTACTTACGTTTACATTTGCAAGTAATTGTGGATCTGTTTTCAGCAGTTGTATAAATTGATTTTATGTGCTGCATCTGAGGTTTGGTCTCATATGAGGTTTTATCAGAAACCAACTTACCTTTTGGAGGTTTATCCAAAGTAAACCATAGTTCCAGTGTATCGGGGTGGTTAGCCTTCACCTCTGCCAACTCTTCTCTTAGTAGAATATCTTTCTCAGTCTAAAGAGGAAACCATTTAAATATTGTTTTTCCCATTATTGCAGAGTCTATCATAGTCATATAAGGATTTTCAAAAAACAAGCCAAGGTCACGTTGACAATAAATTGTATTATTTTGAGGGAAAATACGCCCCCTGCAGCTCCTGCTGTATTAGACAAGGTCTGAAGCTTTTCTATTTTGCTAGGGAGTGTTTGGCAGGCGAAACAGCGAAAAAAATAGATCATAAGTATACAACTGTTGTTTGGTACATCATTTTCCTCATTACTGCATAATCCACTTTGTTTCAGTTAGAATCGAAAAAAAAAACATTTGTAGATTCTGACCTGGTTGGCAAATATGAGAGAACATTTCGTGTTGTCCATATGGTCTGCTGCGATGCTGCGAATCAGCTGCAACATTGGAGTGATACCTGTAAGAAGAACATAATCACATCCATTGGTTCAAACCTTTTCTGCCGTTAGGCTACATGTTATCATTTCTTTGTTCACATAACCAATGGTATCAATTATTAGTATTTGCTTGACTACAGCCTGCAGTGGTCAGTTTTGGGAATGCAACAAAGCCGATTTACTAGTAGAATGACGTTTATTTACAAGAGAAAAGTACATGTACCTGTTCCACCAGCTATCATGGCAATATGTTTGAACGTCTTAATCTTTGGTTCAGACTTCTTGTCAGGGCGGATGGAGAATTTACCTACAGATGTGCAGGATTTAATTACAAAGCAATTGCAATAAACCAAGCATGCAACACAAATCCAAGAATACACATACACTGTCATCTGCTGGCCACAATATGGTACTGTCTAGTATGGTCTCCTTTGCACACATAACATACCATTCCCATTGTACACTAGCAAGCCACTAGGACCTCGGAAATCAATGGCATCACCCACAGCCATGTTGTCCAGGTACTGTGACATCTTCCCCCCCGAGGGGAAGGACGGGTGGGAGTCCTTGTAGTAAACCTAGACAATGACACGTTCCGCACATATGATATCGATCCAATTTGCCAATGTGAGCCTTTTCTCCCTGTAACACACTATATCCTGATCATACAACCTTTAAAGTTGTTCATTTGTAAAAGGATGCAATATAAATAGTTTCTCAAAGATGCTGTTTTAATTTTAATATAACATTGTCCTAACAGTTTCAATGTGCAATAATAACGTGAGGACATACCTTGACTACGAGGTCCACGTATCCCTGGTGCTCGTCGCTGGTGACCGGGGTGTACGCCCTCACAGTCAGACTGCCGTTGACTTTGGCGGAGAGGTACACGTGCTGACCTGGGGCAGCGAAGAGGTGAGAGGGAAGAGACTGCTGTCACTGCCTTGTATATCAATGTGGTACAAGTATGGACGAGTAGAGACCATAGAGAAGTCCCATAATAGAGTCCTTTGATAAATCACTTGGCACAAAGTATCTATAATGAAGGCTTGATCATATCGAAAAGGCTGGGAAAGATAGTAAAGATGTACCAGTTACTGAGTTGTCTAACTTTGGTTTAACTCAGTGAGTGAAGATGCAAGAGAGATATAGCCAGTACGCATACCTATTGGCAGTCCCAGGATATGGGTTGGAGACGGCAAACCAAATCTAAACTTCTTGGTGTCATGACTAATTTCCTGAAACATGACAAAGTAAGTAAGGATGAATGTTCAAATGTTAAAAAAATAAGTAATTTCTGACAGAGACAGTTCCCTGGCCCAGTTTGTGGCTTGGAGACCAATGTGTTCCCAAAATAAAAGCTTGTAATCGTATGACATGTTGCCTAGTAAATAGTGATAATAATCTAAAGTAAGTTATTCAAAGTTTCCCTTTCCCTTCCAGAGAAGTATGGCCACTGCTGCCCTAACCCTCTTCTGCACACATTTGTTCCGCAGCCATGATACAGCCAACCCATTATATGTTTGCATGTGTTTCCAATGTACCTCTTTATCAATAAGACGGAGTGGATATTTGATGGTGGCATCCTGCAAAGTCACCAGCAGCTTCCTTTTCTTCTGGTTTCCTCCTGAGCCTCTGACGAGGAGGTACAGCACTGACACTGCCACCAAGGCCAGGGCCGCTATTACAGGGAGGGTCTGTCAAATAACATCAAAACACCAGTTTAAAGAAGTCTTTAAGTTGTATTTACAATTTTGATTGCAAGTATATTTGTTTAATTATTCCAGATCAAGTATGATATACATTCAGCTTAAAATAAGCAGGTCAATGCTGTGGCATGCACTGGACCAATCTAGTTCAATAGTTGTTAATTACTTATGCAGGCTAAATAGTGGACAACATATCCTCAAATGTAACAACATTGGAATGAATGCTTACCAGACTCTGATCCATAGCTGTTTAGAGTATGTAAAAGTGCAACCTGTATTTTACTCTTACTGGACTTCAGAGTACAGAGTATGAAGGAGCGGTTTCCCCCTGGTTGCACTTTGAGATCAGCTCCCTCCCTCACTCCCTCTCCCTCACGTGCACATGGGCCTCAGGGGGCGACGCTTTAAACAAAGGTCAGTAACGGAAGGTTGAAGGCACCAATAGGAAGAGAGATCTGATATTCCACACACAAGAGGGAGTGTAGGGAATGCTGTCACACCACTGAGAGAGAGAGAGGAGGAGGAGGAGGAGGTGGCAGGAGGGCAGTGGGCGGGACCCACAGTCCTAGATCTGCTCTATATAAAAGTAATATACTGTGTTACTGTATAACCCTCTGTTTACCAGGCAGATGGGAATACATTAGAGATTTTATTCAAACAAATATTCAGAAAATTAGGTATCACTTATTCTGAAAATAAATACACATAAACATACTTATGTTTGTAAGAGTTTGGATCTGATTGAGTTAAATGAAAATTAAACATATCTATTTCACAGCAGGGGTGAAGGTTGTGGATGCACTAGAAAGAATAGTAAAGAATAATAACTAGACAATAAATGACGTTAGGACCAAAGATATGTGCTCATCGATCCATGGAATTAGGTGTGTGTGACCAACCGTGTGTCTATCATGAAATGTGTGTAACATATGAAAATGAACACCGCTACCTGCCAAGAAAAGTTTAGCGCCATCCGGTGGAAAAAAGGAGCAGGAGATCTGAGTGCAGCTGCAGCAACATGGAGAAGAAGTACATTCATCTGCAAATGCCAACCACATCGTAAAGATACAAAGATGGTTGAAAATAGGCCAGGTAGTCTTTTAAACTGGTAGGGTTTGTAATGCACACCATGTATTTATATTCCTCAGAACGTTTAGAATTTTTTTTAAAAGGTTTATATTGGTAGGCTTATTATAAAGCCTTGAGACCATCCTGATATTTTATTCATGGTAAAATCTTAGATTTTATGTTCTGTCTGTGGCATGTGTTCACGGCTTCGTCACTTACAAGTCAGCAGTTTGATCCAGATTGAGGGGGCATGGTTCTGATCAAATGCAATTCTGATTGATTCAACTTAGTAATGGGATATTTCCTTGCAAAGAAATGAGAAATACAGTCTGACATTTTTTATTTACTAGATTCCAATAACCTTTTTTGGTGCCTTGATCACCATGTAGTATGGCGAGCATGATAGGTTTTACACTCATTAAACAGGAAAACATATAACCTGGTGACATTGTCCACAATAATTATAAGCATGAAACTCCATTTTCTCCTTTCTCTGCTCTTACCTAACCAGAGCAGTAGAACACGGGGCTTGGACGCTCTTTTGACGCTTTGTACCCTCATTTGATAATCATGATGGGATATCCCTATCAAGGTGTTACACAGTGTGTAGTTTAATTATATCTGATAATAATTATAGTGTGCTACTACAGATTTAATCAATTACTTTCATAAAAGTGCTTCTGCATCCTCCTTTAATCTCCCGGTCAACTGTAACAACCTTACTTTTTATGTTGTCAATTGAGGACCATATCACATATTCAAATGAAATGACAAATGATCAGGACCTGCAGACTGGTTGTAACAGTCCAGCCTTGAGGATTCAGGTTCACTGTCCTCATCATCTGAACCTTCGTCCCCAGCGTTGTTCCCTAGCTCCATACTCCCCCTGGTGGCCTCGGCC
>OOFH01049244.1:0-19682 GCA_900323355.1 Merlangius merlangus
AGTCCCGCCCAGGTCGAAGTGGCGTCGATTTAGAGAGTCCCTTCCATATGAAGCCAATCTCTTTAGCGCCAAAATCTGGGAGGTCGTTGGGGAACTCTGATTGGTTGGCAATAAGCAATGTGTTGATTGGCTCTTTAGAAAGGCCGTGAAATTAGGGTCATAAGTTTTGTAGCTGTGCAAAAGGATTTCGTACCTGTAGAAATGTTTTGTACATCGCTTAGCCTCAAGAAAGCATCGCGTAGGAGATTCACACACGTACAAAGTATTTGTGCAGGTACATATTTTTTCCACACGTGTACAACATATTTTTACACATCCGCATTTCCCCCCCACATATGATCAAAACATTTCTACAGATACACATTTATTTCACACAAGTACGTAATATTTCTACAGGTACATAATTTTTTCACACATGTACAAAACATTTCTACAGGTACGAAATCCTTTTGCACAGCTGCAAAACCTATGACCCTATTTTGACTCCATACGAGAGTGCAGAGACAAGGCGCAGCGTCCTGCGGCCCGACAAGCGGCCGCACTCCTGTGATACTCTCGCTTTCGTTCCGTGCTCGTCAAACGCATGCGCGCACAAGTGGAAACAGTTGGTATAGATGAGAATCACAATAAAATGTAAGCACTGAATTTGAAACCTCACATTGTAATTTGAGAATATAAGTCTATTATCAAAATATTTTATTAGTAGCCTAATACAGTGAAAAAAGTGAGAAAATCACACACAACTTTGACACAACACACCTTCACACCTTTACACACAAACACGTCTCGTATAAACTGAGGGTTTAAGGATTTAATGTTGTGTGGTTCTGTGTGTTTACAGTAGGCTATGTGTGTGTGTTAGTGGAGGGCAGGATATAGATAGCCTATACAGTACCATAAGTTTCCCTACCTGAGGACACCCTACCTTAACCGTTGAGATACTACCCTAAGACCTGTCTCTCTGTCTGCCTGTCTGTCTGTGTCCTCCAGGTTGAGGGACCATGGTCCTCCCTCAGCTCCTCCTCCTCCTGCTGCTCCTCCTCGGCCCCGCCCCCCCGGCGGCGTGCGGGCGCGTCCCCGATGATGTCATATCCTGGGTGGAGCTGCGGGGGGCGCCCCTGAGCCACCTGCTGCTGGACCCGCGCTCCGGCCAGCTGTACGTGGGCGGAGTCGACCACCTGCACCACCTCAGCCCCACCCTACAGCCCCTCAGCCACGCCCTCACCGGACCCCGCCTGGACTCTCCCGACTGCCTGCCCCCCATCCTGGCCCAGGACTGCCCCGCCGCCCAGCTCACGCCCAATCACAACCAGCTGCTGCTGCTCGACCAATGGGAGGAGGGTGAGGAGAGGGATGAAGGGGAGGAGAGAGGGCTCATCGTCTGTGGGTCTGTCCTCCAGGGAATCTGCGACCGCAGGTGAGAGAATGTTTACTACAGGTTAATACGTTAAAGGTTGGGTATGGGATTTTCGAAACGCCAGCAGATTTTGAAAATACACAACTCAAATGGTCCTACCCCCTCTCCTTCAATGCTGACTCTGACTCCACCCATTCCAAGTACATGGACGCGCAATCATGCACGAGCGAACACAGATGCGCGAGAGCGAGCCATTTGCTAGTTAGCTAGCTCCAGTAGCTACCGCAGGATAACAACAAACAGAATCTTGCTCTGGGTCACGAGCTTTGAGTACGTGCACGAAGGGGTCACGCGCGGGGGAGGGGGAGTGCAGTACGACCGTTTGATTGACGTACTTACTGCCCAATGCCACTCGGTGGTTCTGGAAATCATTGGCTGGAGTTTTTCGAGCCCTGCCCGTTCCACAGATGATTGACTTGTTTAATTTTCATGTCAGTACTTCTAACTCAGTGGCTGTAAGTGGGTTATGATAAGGATTTCAAGTAATTTTGCAAAAATGGCCAAAAAAGAGAATTCCATACCCAACCATTAAGTCACGTCTGTTAGTTAAATATTAGAAGAACAAACTAAACGTGTTTTCTGTGTAAACATTGTCATTTCAAGTTGCCTCATTGGATCAGAGATCCCAAGTCACAATGTGAATGCAAACAAAAAGGCTATTGCAAGATATGAGATTATTTGGCCAAAAGTCACTTTTTTGTGGCTGTGTTTAGAGCTTGCAATGCATTTTTACATTGCAAACGGCTGAAACCAAATAATATATATTTTTTATGTTTATCTTATGTTTTCTGACAGTGCTTCACACCAGAATGAACAAATGTAATAGAAATATTGTGTTTGTGTGGATTTCAGTTGTGGGAACCTTTTTTTTTTAAATGCTGTTATGTGTACAAGGCATGTGTCATATCTAACATGTTAACTGAATTTGTAAGAACCAAATCTGAAAGCCTTGTTGTAGTTGATTGGCCCAGGGTGGTTACAAAACAGTATCTCAAATCCCAAGCAGTCGTTATTTCTGCAACTATTGGATCAGCCAACGGGGAAGTTTTAGCAGTAGATCTCAATTGTGTGATATTGCATATAAATGCGTCTTTTATATTCTCTGTTCCGGCTCAGACTGTCCGTCTATGGCACTAAATGAAGGAGCAGTCTGTTGGGGATTACTGAGATAAAGTCCCCCTCACCCCAAGGGCAAACGCAATTCAATTGAATCTTCTATGTTGCCATTTATCCTGCTGTTAGTTATTACCAGCCAGGTCAAGGGTCACGCCTAGTTTGGAACCAATCCAATCGTTTCTTTGCATCTTCACTGTACTTGACCTTCTCGACCCATAAATGCAACCCTCCACGTTCACTAAAGGTCCTTTTCTAATGCTTAATGATTTCCAATTATCGTATAGCTGAGATGTGACTGCACAAATGAGCATGAATTAATTTGTTTCCTACAATTATTTATTGTATATTCCGGCCCTGAAGGCGTTGACTGCAAGCATGATCATTGGGAGCCACGCGTGAGCGCTCATGCACACACACACACACAACGCCCTGGTACTGAACCTAATTCTCCCCGTGTGTCCAGATGGAAGACGGCCACACCATGTTCGACTACAGCGTGGGTCTCAACGACATCGTGCAGCTCCTGCTGAGGACGGCCGCTCCGGCCGCGGAGACAGCGAAGACGGCTAAGACCAAAGACGCCAAGGAGCCCAAGGACGCCGAGCTCTCCGACTCGGACTCCGGCTGTGGCTCGGCCCAGAGCGAGTCCGACAAAAGCTCCACCCACGGGGAGCCCGAGGCCCCACAGGCCGCCGGGACCTCCGCCAGCGCCGATGCACAAGAACTCATCGACCCTGGGTTCGGCTTGTACAAGGTAATGCGTTTGGTCGTCTGTAATGGGCCATTGAGTGTTTTGGCTAACAGTTGAATAGAAGAGTCATCGTGGTTGGTAACCCAACCCCAGAAGGGACTCCACCTTTAACCCGACCTGAGGAGTGACTCTTTCGTAAGCCGAGCCGAGACCGACTTTGGTTGTTGGTTTCGACATTGTGATTATTACAGTGGTGTAATGTGGTATGATTTTCCTGGTTTAGAAAGAATGTAAGATGAGTAATCAATGGATGCCTCAATCAGGAGGAGACATTGAATCATTACATTATGGATCACATTTGGGCAAACTGCAACAATAAATCATACCTCGTAATAAACGTTACTTTGAACATAATATAATGTTGATGCTTTTGTAATTATTGCATGTTTCATTCATACTGTGTAAAAGCTTTGTATTCTTTGATAATTTTATTAATCTGACGTTTCGTGTTTAGATCAATGAGTTTGTGGACGCCAGGGACCTGAACATGGGCGCGTGGTTCGAGGCGCAGATACTGAAGGTCACCAAAGGGCCGGAGCCGACTCCAGAGAAGGAGGAGCCGGGCACACCCACGGACGAGGACATTCGCTACCACGTCAAATACGAAGAGTAAGACGCATCTGCACTCTCAAGTTGATATTGGGAATGTAAATCCTTGGCTAGTGATTCATTGGCAGATTTATCTCTTTGTTTGCTTTTAGTGGACACATTTTGCAATATTTGTTAATGATTGTTTTGTTTGGGAGGGGGGAATTACACATCATCCCATTTTTGAGTTTTAACCGAATTTATAGTTCAGTTTCCGCAGTCAGTGACCCCCTCCAAAATGTAAACAGTGGTGTCCGTCGAGTGTTTAATCTAACGCGTGCGTGTGAGCTGCACACTGACGGGCCTCCTTCATCTTAGCTACCCGGAGAATGGCGTGGTCCAGCTGCTGGCCAAGGACATCCGGCCGCGCGCCCGCACAGTCTACCAGTGGCACCAGCTGGAGCCCGGCATGGTCGTCATGGTGAACTTCAACCCAGACGACCCCAAGGAGCGGGGCTACTGGTACGACGCCGAGATCAACAAGAAGAAGGAGACCCGGACGGCGCATGAGATCCACGCCAAGATCCTGCTCGGGTAAGGGGCTGCTTGGATTTGTCGCTAGAGAAGCGGTAGAATTTTAACAAGAGAAACCTATTTTGTGTTATTGTCGTGGTAGAAAATTAGCTCAAACTATTCTGAATTTTTGAAGTTTAAAACCTAGAACTTTGGGATTTTCTGTTCTTTTGATGCATTTTCAGCTGGTGAGTTCTTTTGGCTGATTGTCACATGTCCGTAGTAGCGATGAGTCCAAATTGTCGTATATTCGTATACGTTTGTTAGGAAGGCATTAAAATCTCTATTCAGGATTTGAACGCTTTACTTGGTACTACTTACTTTGGTACTCGGGTTTCGGCTGCCCATTATGTATGAGCGCGAGACGTCCCATCATTACGAGAACACCAAAATGGCCTGGACAAACATTAGATGACTGATGCGTCCATTCATGTCCCAGTCTGCGTTCAACTTGACAAAAATGTACAGGCTCTTATTTACCCCCGTTCAATTTTGCAGGGCAGCAAAAATGCCCTATTGAACAGTGAGCACCCAAGGGAGAGAATACAGTTCAACACCACGAGTGGTGTGATGGCTGCTGTTGACAACCGCTCGCCTTTCTTTTTCCAGATAATGTGTAACCTTCTAGTATGTCTAGAATGTGCTCTACTTGGAAAGGAAAAGTATTTGCTGCCCTAACCCCAAAGTATTTTCTTTTTGAACAAACATTAAAGAACATTTTGCGTCCCTGTTGAACGATCCTCTTTACTGAGATGGTTTTATAATCTTTCTCTGCAGTGAGGCTGGCGACTCCCTTAACGACTGTCGGATCATGTTCCTGACGGAGATCTACAAAATCGAAGAGGCTGGGGGTCCCGACAACTCGGCTCCGGGATCGGAAAGCCCGCTGAAAAGTAAGGATTTGTGGAAAATGGTGGCGATGATATCCATCGCATATTCTCTTTCGGGGGGCAGCATGAGACGGGTTTCAAGTTCTCGTGCTGCTGACCCCAACCTGATCTCCTCGGTTCTTCAGGGTCCAACGGGCCGGAGTGCAAGCACTGCAAGGACAACCCCAAGAAGAACTGCCGCTGGTGCAACTGTCACGTGTGTGGCATCAAGCAGGACCCAGACAAGCAGCTGCTGTGCGACGAGTGTGACATGGCCTTCCACATGTACTGCCTGGACCCCCCGCTCACGTCCATCCCCGACGACGAGGACTGGTGAGTCGGGGGTCCTCTAACTATACTAACATAACTATAACCTGCACGGGCGAATCTTCCAATCAGCGTCATGGAGGTCAATTGTAAAAGCGGTGCTGATGACGTTGACTTTGTTTTTAGTAGTACACCACAGACCCGACCTTATTCAGAGGGGGCTAGGGGGTTTCTGTATGTCAAGGAAAAACTGTCGAAGGATCACAGACGAGGGTGGACGTGGTAGCAAAACTTGCATCCTTTATTTATAATAAGCGTATAATAACGTTCACTTGTAAGGGTGCATGAATCAAAATGTAATGTTTTATATTATTGTGTACTTCATGACTTAGTAATATGCATTTGATGGTCTTATTTCAGGTATTGTCCCAGTTGCCGTAACGATGTAAGCGAGGTGGTGAGGGCTGGTGAGAAGCTGAAGGACAGCAAAAAGAAGTCCAAAATGGCCTCGGCCAGCTCCTCCAGCCAAAGAGACTGGGGCAAAGTGAGTTTCCCTTACACATTTACGGATCAAACATGACTACTGTAGCATGTTATTTCTAGGAATCAAACCAACTGACGGGTGTTTTTCCTCTTTCAGGGCATGGCCTGTGCTGGTCGCACTAAACAGTGCACCATCGTGCCGTCCAACCATTATGGCCCAGTGCCTTGTGTCCCAGTTGGGTCTCAGTGGAAGTTCAGGGTGCAGGTCAGTCAACTTGACCCCTTGTAGCAAGTGGCAGCCATTGGAGCTGAAGGAGGAAGTGATTACTCTGAAGGCAGTTTAATAGAAATGGCCATTCTTATCCTATCATCACTTAGCTGTTTTTTCACTTCCTTTTAATGCTGACATCTGGTTGTCATTGAAGTGACTGGTTACTTTTAAAAATGCCTGAAAACAGGAACCTTGGGGGGCCATGATTGCTTTGTTTTAATTTGCCTTTAAAAAGCCTTATTTTTTTCATTAACTATCCTAATTGGATTTCATACGGTTCATCTAAAAAGCAAAGACGAAAACATATATTTAAACAACGATTATATCTTTAAGCAGCTACAGCCATTTGGCCGTTTGTCCGTCAGAGTGCCTGTTTCTTCTGAGCTTTAAGTGTATTTTCTCTGTGTCAAGGTGAGCGAGTCTGGTGTCCACCGGCCTCATGTCGCCGGTATCCATGGGAGGAGCAACGATGGAGCCTACTCTCTGGTGCTAGCCGGAGGCTACGAGGATGACGTGGTGCGCTAAGCGAGCTTACTTATTACTTTTTATAATCAAGATTTTAATGGTGCAGTTTGGAGGATTTTATTTTATGTGAAGCATCTTGGGTACAGTAGGCTCATGCATTCTTGGCATAGGTGGGAATTAAACACTCAACCCTGTGAGTTATTGTCGTGCACTTCCAGTTTAGCTAGACGTCTCCCCAAATTAGGATGATAATATTTGGACATTTGTGAAGTAATTGTCATTGACTTGGTTGTCTCCATTTTCCCTATAAAGCTTTATTAGGTTGTGGTGGTTGGAATAGTTGCTCTGCTGCTGATTCTCAGCCAACTTCTTGGATGGCTTCCTTACTAACCACAGCTTGCTTGAAAGGGTTCTTAAACATGATGCCAAACCCCCAAGGGCCTGTATTTAGTCAGTCCCTTTTGGATACGATTATTTACGGCTATTTGTCCTTTTTTACTTTTGAGTTACCAAATACTGGTATTTTACAATGCAAAGAAAGTAGGGCTACATAAGGGGACCTGGTTCTGATGATCTGTGTTCTTGCTCCTGGTTTTAGGATGACGGTAATGAGTTCACTTACACTGGATCCGGAGGACGGGATCTGTCCGGCAACAAGAGGACTGCCGAACAGTCATGTGACCAAAAACTGACCAACATGAACAGGTGTGCAGTTGCTGTTTGCTATTGCCGCTTTTTCAGGTTCCTATAGCCGCTAGCTTTGGTTCCCATAGCCGCTAGCTTGGATTCCTATAGCTGCTAGCTTGGGTTCCTGTAGCCGCTAGCTTGGATTCCTATAGCTGCTAGCTTGGGTTCCTGTAGCCGCTAGCTTGGGTTCCTGTAGCCGCTAGCTTGGGTTCCTGTAGCCGCTAGCTTGGGTTCCTGTAGCCGCTAGCTTGGGTTCTCGTACCTGTTCCTTGTATCGTACCAATTTTACCGCCACTAATATTATAATAAAGCCGGTCCAATACATAGTTCTCGGTGGGTCATACTGGTCCTTATCCTAAACACTTTTTGTTTCGGTTTCGTTACCAGGGCACTGGCTCTGAACTGCAACACGCCTGTGAACGATAAGGACGGGGGGGAGGCCAAGAACTGGAAGGCTGGCAGGTCTGTCCGGGTGATCCGCAGCTCCAAGGGTCGCAAACACAGCAAATACAGCCCAGAGGACGGCAACCGCTACGACGGCATCTACAAGGTAAGCGTTGGGGGAGGAGCCAAACTGTTATCAACTTGTCCTGTGGTTCTGGGTCTCTGTGGTGGGTTCTTGTATTGTAATCAGGTCTCTATCGGTGATATTTATGTCCGTCTTCAGAGGGGTGTGATATGTTGTTACACTAGCTACCTGGTAGATAAATTGTATGTACTGTTTATTTTTAACTTGGTGCTACTTGCAAAGCATAAGGATCAGGCATTTGGTCAGTTTGAAGTTCGATGGGAACACCGACAGTGGTGTGAACACGCATCTTAACGTTCTGTGGACAGATTTACCTGTTCTGCAAAGTGTCCAAAACATTACTAATGGCACTTCATAACATGTAAAGATATATGCTGTCAACTTTAAAATAGGCCGAACATCCTTAGCATTGGTGGTCAATTTACCTCTGCCTTTATATCCCCTAGGTGGTGAAATACTGGCCGGAGAAGGGCAAGTCTGGCTTCCTGGTGTGGCGGTACCTGCTGAAGAGGGACGACGACGAGCCAGCACCCTGGACCAGAGACGGCAAGGAGCGCATCAAGAAGCTGGGGCTCACCATGAATGTGAGGACACGCCAGGGGATAATGCTTGAGCTGGACATGGGGAGGTAGAACCAGCAACGGTTGGATGGTCAGTGGTGTAGGAAGTGCACCGGTAGGAGTTTACAGTCAATTTGTGGCTGTTTTTAAAAGGGATGCCACCCATTGGTTTAAGCCAAACTGTTATGAGGATAGCTAATGGTGCTACCATTTCTTGCACTCTTATTTATATTTTTTGAAACCACCACTTTAAAATATCCATATTGGGCACATTACTGTGAGGCTGCATTTCAATTCCTACCCTTATTCTATGGCCAAAACTCAGTAAAATTCTTAAGTCCTTAACTTTTTAATTAATGTAGAATGTCAAACAGGATGTCTGCGACCTGTGTTTTTTAATCCAACCACTGTGAGCCCCCTATAGGCTGTTGAATGAACTACATGTTATTCACTTCCCCTTGGACTTCATGGCTACTACTTTTATTGAATGAATACCAAATCAATGTATTTAGATGTAAATATTGGACCGGTTGCTCCAAGGCAATGCCCATCTTAAAGAGATAACACAGCAGGCTGAGGATGCCTAGATTTACGTGTATATTTTGAATGTAATTTGCAAGTCTTTTCAAATGAGTCAAATGAATGAATGCGTGTGTGTCCTCCACAGTATCCAGAAGGGTATCTTGAGACCCAGGCAGCGAAGGAGAAGGAGAAGGAAAACAAGAGTGAGCCAGAGGAGGAGACCCCAACCAAGGGCAAGAGGAAGAGGAAATCTCAGGGTACAGGTGAGCCAGATGAGAACCACTATCCACTTTATTGGGGATATGGGATTACTGGCTACCCCAAGATTTAATCATTCCCCTAATGATAAAGTGCCATAACGGGACAGTTGGGCTGTGGTCTTCTCCACTTTTACCCCAATATAATAAGCATTCACATTTCAATGAAAAACAGTTCCAACAAACAAATAAAAAGCATGTAACTACTAAGATTCTTTTTTTTTTTTTCTGTTCACATACACAGCAATACTGATTTATAACGGGGACTTATGATTCCTACAGTCCCCACTAGTTCCATCTGTGACCAAGGAATGTTCAATAGCATTAGTCTAATGGAAGGGTGTTTCACAAATTAGTTTTTTAAAATGGGGTTTAAACGAGTCAGGCGCTTGGATTTCTAACGTGTGCTTTACGTGATCCGTCTGCTAGATTCGGCCAAGTCCTCCCCGGCCAAAGGAACCCCCAAGAAGATGAAGGTGGAGGTTTACAAGCTCACCGGGGAGCAGAAGTCCCTGATTAAGGAGGACGAGGCCAACAAGAAGATCTGGGTCGAGGCCAAGCAGTCGCTGGCGCTGGGACCGGTAAGAATCCATTACTTTATACCACACACCTGACTGTCTATAGGCTGGGCCAATAAGGACTATTTATGTACTATATAATTTCTATTTAGAGGCAGTCACTATATGTTTTGGTAGCCATTTTCAGCCATAAACTGAACAAAACTTTTTCGACTTGATTTGAAAATACTTTATATATAGGTTGGGAAACATTTGTATGTATTGCAGGTTGTGTGTAACAATACTGTGGGATGTTTGTTCTGCAGAAGTTCCTGAACAAGGTGGAAGAAATGTTCTTGTGCATCTGCTGTCAGGAGGTGGTCTACCAGCCGGTCACCACAGACTGCCAACACAACGTCTGCAAGGTAGGATCTGCTGCAATCACACTTGCATCCGCTTATCATGGGATCTGCTGCCAACCGTTGTAGTGCAGGAAGTGTATTCCATGGCAAATATGGATGAGGACCAGCTGATTTTGAGCAGATGGGTTAACGGGGGATCGTGTTTAGGTATTGGTTGCTGACAAAGTTCAATGAGAAGGTTTGTTCACTTTTATTTGACATTTTTGTCATTTTTAACTTGCATTTAATTCAGGGTACACTTGAAAACCAGAACTCCACTCTTATTGTGATTTTCACAGAATAAATGGTTTCATTGTCTGCAAAACGGGTTTCCCTTCAATGACCTAGCGAGTCTTATCTCCCACAACCAGCCTTTTTAGGGAAAGTAAATCCCATGCGTTTAAAAAGTGGCACTCTTCTCTCAATGTAATGTAGAGCTGTGGCAGGTTCCTAAGATGGGGAAATATGTTCTATTCCAGGAATGTCTGCAGAGGTCTTTCAGGGCAGACGTGTACACCTGCCCCGCCTGCCGACACGACCTGGGCAAGAACTACGCCATGAACGTCAACAATCCACTGCAGGTCATTTTGAATCAGTTCTTCCCCGGATACAGCAGTGGACGATGATCACACCTTCCTTCTGCTCCGGAAGGACGTGCAATGAACTGAAAAAAGGGGAGACGTTCAGTAGAGGCAACAAAGAATCATTTTTTTTTCTCTTAATATATATTTTTTACAATGAAACTTTAAGTAATTTGGGTGGATTTTTATCACCATCTCCAGTTAATTCCTTCTACTTTCCAGGTTGTTTTGCGGTTTTGTTTTCAAGTGTGGTTAACTGTTCATTGAAACTGCATTTGAAACTTTTGTACATGTAATCCTAGTCCGTTACGGATGCCTCTTTTTTAACCTCACATTGCTTGGCATTATTTGTCATTTCAACAATAACAAACACACCTCTCCACGTTTGCCATAATGTAACTCATGGTTGCAGTACAACAAAGTTCCTCTACGTGTAAACCACACTCCCTCAGAACGCCTCTCTAGCAAGTCCAGGTGGTGGCCAAACTTGACTTCTTCGACGTTGAATTTTTGTACAGTTTTTGTTTTTTTGTATATGGAGCTATCTAAACTTTAACCCTGCCTGCCGTTCAGTTTTTGGATGCAAATTGAGACTAGATTTTTGCAATCAAGTTTTTGTTCTTTGTTCTTGTTTATAATTAAAGGATCACATGGTTGTTCGTCTGCGCATTAGGCCAGGTGCTGGGGAATTTTCCCCGTGCCTGTATTTATTCTGCAATGCCTTGTCATTTTTTCCTTTTTTATGTTCCTCAAGCATTCACTGTTGGCAGTTTTCATCCCTTTAGTCCAATTTATGGCTGTAATCTCAAAGTGGTCTGATTTATATTGCCAGCTCCCAGAACTGGGTTCATGTAGGAAGATATTCAAACTTTCTAAATGTTCCAATTTTCCAATTTTTTTTTATTGTGCACAAATTTGTTTGATGCGATTAACCCAAATGTATCTGAAAGCACTGTCCAAATGCCATTTACACATTTGTCTGAAGTTTCCATCAAACATAATCTGAATAATTATATTCCTATAATCAATTTGTTGGTGCTTCACAATGTTTATACCTTTTTTTTTTTCTTTTAGAATTGTATAGCATTTGAAGACTTGTTAAAAGTTGCATGCATTTGATTACTTAGGATGAAAAAGAAAAGTTGTCTACCACTCTAGAGTAATGTTATCCCACTGTGTCACCATCCCCTCATGCATTTGCCTTAACTGACTGCTGTTAAACCAAGGGCTAGCGTCTGACCAAGGTCGGCACGCAAAAGGCTTCTAGAGGGAAATGTGGTGCTGTAGAATGTCACCCTGGAAGAGTCAAATGTATTTGAATATGGGAGCTGAATATAAATCTATGATACTGAATCCGTATTGTCCGTTGCAGAGGGAATTTGTTCTAGTTCTTGGGTCCCTGGAGTATGTTTTATTGATAACCTAGTTGGGGAACCACAGAGTTAATGGAACCCTTATTCAACGGCGTATGCAATAGTTTAATAAAACAGGAATGTTAAGTTTAACCTCACTTTTTGTATTTGGAACAGTCCTCATTCCGTTTAGTGTAGGTTTAAAGCCGTTTTTTGTAACTTAGATTTCAAAATGTATGGTTAACTAAGCAACAGGAAAGCAGCTGTTAGGTTCTCGTTACTGCTCACAAGCCAAGCTCATTGTACCAATCGGGTTCACATTACATGAATTTTGCTTGCAATATATTGCTTTAACCAGCAGTCTGTCAGCCTTTCAATGTTGGTTCTAACTGCTTTTGATTTTGGAGTTTGTCGGGTTAAGTATAGTGCGCTTTGGGGACCCATGAGCGGAACTTTGAGGCTAGTGGTTGCAGATATTGGTTATACCTCAAATATTTACAAATATTTGCATTGACTGGAAACTGTATATTTTCTTAAATTGTATATTTTTAGTCCCACTTAGTTTTGATATGTAGGTTTAGGATGCTTTCTACTTGCACTTGTTTGGTGCAAAATGTACACGTTCAGTCTTTTCTATAATAAAAATGTAAACATGGTTGTGTTCATTAATTTCCAGGTATTGGATGCTTTTTAAAAAGTGATACTGCTTAGTTTTGGTAATACAATAACTATCTTGTCCGAGATAATTGGGATACCACTCCAGCAGTTAATCTAAATAGTTATTCTCAAATTAAAAAGGAGGGTAAGCTCAAATGAAAATAGGGTTTACGTGCACGACGTGTAGGCGAACATGGTGTCTTTGCTATTGGTTCATCCAGTGGGCAATCAACAAAACGTCGCATCGACTTCGCTGGAATCACCTCGGCGAATAACGTCACTCGTACCCTTGAGCCAATGGCGAAGTTGTACTTCTTAAGTGGGCGTGGTGTGATCCTGACGGAGGCGGTAGCTAGCAATGCTAAAAGATAATCGATCTTAGTACATTTTAACAAAACGAAAGCATTCTTCGGGTTTAATCAGAAAACACGGATCTAACAGCAGGAGGTAACTTAACCCGGTGCATTGACGATCAGTTTAACTACCCGTTGTATCTGTGTTTTTGCTTGGTAAACGGAACCGTCGTCGCGATGTTTTGTTGACTTTATTATTGCAGATATAGGTTCAGCTAGCTAGGTGGCTAAAGTTAGCTTGCCTTTTAAACCATGAGATGTGTGGTTTCAAGGCCTAAACGTCAAATATACCGGGCAATTTGTGGAGACAACATTCGTACGGGTCGTATGCGTACAAACACATACCCCTACAAAGGAAATCGACTGCATTATAGCATGAAATCGCTGCTTAAAGACTGCTGTGCACAGCGGCGCTCATACATGGCAGCTCTGCCACTGTGCGGCGTTCAGACCCTTTAAGCCCAGGGACGGGGATGCGCGAGTAAACCACCACACTATCAAATGCAACACATTTGGGTGGTTCAACGCGTTTGTGACACGATAAACACGGGTTTGTAGTGTTATATCTTTAGGAATCCTAAAATGCCCTTTTCCATTGGATAAGTTAGGGGGAAGCTGCGTGCAGGCCGCTTTCGGTTGCCATTACCCGTCCTTAAATGTAAAACCCAGTTTTACAGAGTTGTCATGTCTTCTGCAAGAATGGCCAAAAATCTTTGCAGCTGCATAATTCAATGTCAATGAGCTGTTCCGTCTTGTACTACAATTTGTGACAATGCATATCAACGTAATGATGCAATGTACAATACCCAGTTTTCATACTTGATTAAGAACAGGTTGAAGTTTAAATCTGCCAAACAGCACGATGTCACGCTATGTAGATATTGCAATATTTCTAAATTGGGTTTAAAACTACATATCCATATGAAATGAGAAGTTATACTCTAGTAACGTAACTTGTAGGCGATTAGCTGAGCTTGTTATTGCAGTTCCCACAATCCATGTTCCCCAATTGGTCTTGGTGTTCAGTTGTGAATTGTGTCCCAAGTGTAAGAAAAACAAATGTTCATGCTTTTCACATCTTCGCTTTTATGCATGATATAATACGCAGTGCCCAGTTTTGCAAAAACGAGTTAATTTGGAGCATATGTGTGGTTATATGTTGATGTGCACATTTGTTTGTTGGGTGGATGTCTGTGTGTTGAGGTGATAAGGGAGCGTATACAATTCAAAATCCTGTATTCTGTGCATAGCACCATGTCTGAGCACCGTGACCTGAGGTGACTTCTTTCTAGCCATGATCACGCAAGCCTTTTTACTAAATACTCACTCTTTTCCCTCTATATTTCCCTCACTATGACTCATTCAGCACGACAGTAAAAAATGAATTCTAAGTAACGTTAACGACACATTGCAAATCAACTTGCTAAAAACATGTAGCCAAGTTTTTATCTGCACAACGTTCCAACAATTTCAATTGGAAATTCCGACCATAAGAGGGCAGCAATGAGCACGCGACGGCCACGTTGGATTTGTTTACATCTTCATGTTGGACAGTAGATCCTTAAAACACGTAGAACAAATATGAATACATTCCATATATTCCTTCAGTTTTAAGAGCATTGTTATAGTGAGTAGAACAGACTATGCATTAAATAAAACAAGCACAGCTGATGTCCCCAACATTTCTCCACTGGGTTTTCTCTTCCAATTTCCCATCTGGGATTATATTGGTGCTCCAACATTATGCACTTCTATTTATGTCCTTCCAAAGGTTTCAAAGCACTGGTGCTTTCTAACTCATCTGGTACAGCATGTTATTCACACTGCAAGGGTTAGGTTTCTCCATGCTAAGAAATTCATGAACTCATTGTATTGTTAGACATGTTGTATCAAAAAGATCCACCAAATTGCACATCTTATGATGCTCGTCCTACTCTGGTCACGCTAAAGGAAAGATAAGCAGAAACGTGTCTTAGCTGTGAGTCATCTTGTGTAAACTGGGGTACAATTCTTATTTGAAGGGTATGATGATTAGGACTGAATTTAAAAAAGGAAATCTCAATTTGTTGTTCCCTAATCTTCCTATTGCTCGTTACTGTGCGTTCACAACAAACGCGAAGGGGCGACACGATTCCATACAAAGTCAACGTAGAGACGCGAATCAATCAAAATTTTCGCTAGAGAAAACCCGCGACAAGATTTGATTTGCAGCGCGGCACTTTTGCCTGGCACGTGCGAGCGCGTTCACGTGGGTTTGCAGAGTGACATTTTCCATCGAATTGAAATATTTGAACTTTGCCGCAACATTCGCGTGATGACAGCCAATCAGCGTTCAACAAAGTGGTCACTGAGTGACGTGCATAACGTAACAGCCAATCAGCGGTCGACCATTCCCTGCAGCGCAGTCCGAGGTGAACCGCAGCATGGAGGAGAGTGATTGTTGCCGTTTGCGACTCCCGGAGCTCTATATATAGTATGATGATATGATAGAATATAATTATCATGGCCTGCGCCTCCGGATGGCCGTAGCGCGGGGAGCTCTCGTAGGGATTTTCGTTTATTTACCGGCGTTGCTTTGGTTATCGGTCTTGTGTGCTCCAACGGTTTATTAGGTATCTAATAAATCGCTGGGGGACCAAAAAAAACATCGGGGACCAAACACTGGAAGAGGTCATCAAATTTACATATCTGGTAAGTGTGATAGCTGTGGACGGTGGGACCGAGGAAGATGTGAAGTCAAGAATAGGGAAAGCAAGAACAACATTCAACATATTAAATAAGATCTGGAAAACTAACAACATCTCACTCAATACTAAGCTCAAAATCTTCAACTCCAACGTCAAATCCGTACTGCTGTACGGATCAGAAACCTGGAAGAACATCAATACCATCACCAATAAACTGCAGACTTTCATCAACCACTGCCTTACGCATCCTCAGGATCTTCTGGCCAAACCGTATCAGTAACACCAACCTGTAGGAAGGCACCAATCAAGAGCAAATAGAGATACAGCTGATAAGGAGAAAGTGGAGCTGGATAGGTCACACACTAAGAAAAGCAAAACACCAATAACCAAACAGGCACTAACATGGAACCCACAAGGCAAATGGAGCAGAGGGAGGCCCAAAAACACCTGGAGAAGGAGCACAGAGCTACATGTGAAAAAGAAGGGACTGATGTGGAAACAGCCGGAGAGGATGGAACAAGACAGACGGGGGTGGAAACGATTCATCAATGGCCTATTTTCCGAAAGGAATACAAAGGCCTAACTAACTAATAAGTCGCTGTCTAATCAATACTTCATTCACTGCCTCTTTCATGGTCATTACAATATTATGAATAGAATGCGTCGGGTTCTCCGACGTCTCTCCTTCTTCCTCAACAGTTAAAGACATGCAATGGTGGTTATCTCTAGGCCATGGTTGAGAATGAATTGGCATGAAGCACCGTTGTGGGGGTGTGGGGTGACCAATTCGCCTGACAAAACTTGCCCAGCGACAGATTACTCCGGCAACAAATGTGTCTTTTGGTGTGACTGCAGCATCTGGGCGCCATGAGAAACCAACCATAGACTGCAGTTTTTTTAAGTATCCAACCAATTTGATCCCAGTTCTCCCTTCAGTTCTCCTTTTTAAAGGTGCGTACACACCAAAAGCGAAGCAACTATTCTTCTCTTGTAACTCTGACGAGGTTGCTCACGCAAACCGCAAACCTTTCTCGCACGAGCGATTCAGCATCCAGAGAAATTCGCAGGAAATTTCAGATATTTGACACATTTTTACTTGCATCGTTTGCATAAGTAGAATCACGGGAAATCTGTGTGAACCAAGTCTTTCGCTCCGAGCTATTGAAGCCACTCGTCGTCACATGCTATTGCAGATTCAAGCCACTAGGGGGCTCCATTTTAGTATGCTTGGTGTGACTGAATTCCATTCACCCTGACAGGTAAGCACAGCGGTCAAATGTCAACATTTAACGGTGGGTTCGCAAGATATATTTACCTGTTTATCACATTTTTTGCAATGATTTACAATCGATTTTGTTTTTATTTGGAGACTGAGCTAAACCAATCGCCGCTAAGACGCAATCTTTGCTCAAATTCCCTTTTATTGCCATCAAATCCTTACCCAGGTACCAATCAGATATTAAGCTATGACCCTATTGTGATAAGGGTCCACAAATTGTTAATGCACTAGGTGATATTCACTCTAAAAACATGACATTGATTACGTAATGCTTTTTTCTAGCTTTTGTTCATTTCACTTACCAGTAGCATTACACTTTATTGTTTCCCTTGCACAACAATTTAACAGCTATCTTTATTTTTCACCAAAACTTCAAGTTGGTTTTATGCCCTTCCATACTGCAATATTGCCCGCAAATTTGTCCACAATTCAGGTAATACGGTTTCGAGAAATAGCCAAAATGATAAGCTAATGTCAATCAAGACAGTGAGAATAGTCAACTTAGTTGGGACAACAACTTATCCAACTTGCTCATTAACTACCTGATGATATCTTTTCCTTGGTTACATCATTCACGGAGGCTATTAGGCACTGGCTGAAGGCTTGAATTCCACAGCTTTCAGATATGCGGGGTGTACCCAGGTGTTGTACTCAGGTTTGACCTGTTTTTCAGGTCAGTTTGTCATTTAGCATTACAGCTACTTCAGTTGGCATGGCCTGCGGCATTGTCTTGGTCCAATTGGGAAAGCTGTCATCAACCACACTCCAACCAACCTTAGTGTTGACCTTTTTAAGTGATCCTTTCAAGGCTCTGCATATTGCATCGGTTAATGTCTTTGACTCTCCGCAAAAAGGTAAAGGGTTAGATCCCCAATGTCTTTAGGCATCAGCGAGCAAGATGCCTTTGTGTGTGTGGTTGTCAAATTCTGAATTTGGCTCACTGCCAACTGGCGCTCCTTTAAGTCATTGTTTGCAACTCGCTTGTTGCTTGTGGTTGTGCCGGTAACGTTTCAATCAAATACCATATTTGTCAGTCAGTTAAGAGGTCTATTTTTGTTTTCAACATTTTAGGTGTTTACTTGTATTTCGAAAGTAATACTCTTTTGCTTGGATTAAACATTTCATAAAATTTCCAATCAGCATAAACTATTTTCATGAAAGACTGCTGGCTCCATTTTTTTTTTTTTTCTTTTGCATCTTCTTAAGATCTTCTTTGCATTTCCCCTCTCAACTTCCATTGCCATCATTATCACACTGTCCTGGAATATGTTCCAAAACCTTTTCCTATGTTCCTATTTCCTGTGCCTCTCTCCAACTGTGTGCAGGCTAAAGCTGAGCTCCTTCAGCATAATTTAAGGCTATGTTGATTGTTGTTGATCCATACCAGTCAGGCCTAGACTTGCTTTATGGCCGTGCTGTATGTCTAATGACATTGTCAAAAATGTTGTCTCAAAGCTGCTTCAAAGAGATGGCAATCAAAGAGAATATTTCGAAATGAAGGAGCCGAGGACGGGTGGAATCTCAATAGAATTGGAACAAACCCCCAGTTGGTGAAACCATGAGAATGCAAGTGGCTTCATGTCCCATTTATGATGCAATATATGGTTGCTCTTGGTTTTAAATTATTTAAATGATACCTCCATGCTTGCTTGCAGTTCATCTGAAAAAGCAAGCAAGTTATCCATATCATTTCATAGACTAAAGTATTTGTCGATTTGAATTGACAAAGAAAATGACAGGACCATTGTAATAAGGGGAGTTGGTTGGGTTTTAAACTCCACCTTTGGTATTCTCACTATGAAGGGACTCTATTTGGCCACGATACTAGGACCAAGGCTGGGTTGTTGCCACTCCTTTCAGTAGTCATTCTAAACCTTAGATAATGAAGCACAAAAAAAGACAATGTTTGATGGCATGCAGCCATCAAACAACCCGAAAGCTGTGCCTTTTTCTCTTTGTGTTTTTTTTATACATGCGACTTTTATACTAACGAATATTTCCCCTTTCTTCAGGCTTCACGGCTGCCAATACAGGACTCCTTTTATGGCCAAAGACTCGCCACCAGATGTTCCCATGGATACGCCTGCGGACCCACCAATGGATGTGCCGATGGAGTCCACCAAGACCAAACCCATAGATCCATCAACCAAGCCTGTAGCCATGCCCGTAGATCCACTATCGGTATCCACTACCACGGCCAGACTTGCACCAACGAGCCCCCTGGCCCCACCCATGAATCCATCAATCGATCCTCTGGCAAGGCCCAGAGATCCACCAATAGAACCCACTACCACAGCCCTTGAGCCACCAATGAATCCCATGGCAACACCCATAGATCTACCAATGGGACCAAGGGCTACCCCCCTTGATCCCCCAATGGAAACTCTGACGGAAACACTCAGTGACACGCCGGTGGTGTCCCTGCAGGCTCCTGATGTGCTCCAACCCACTCAAGCTCCTCCTCCCCCACCCCATTCAGCACTCCTCCCAGCCCAGGAAGAGGTCCCAGCCCGGCTAGAGACCGCGACGGATGCACCCCCTGACCTGGTGTCCCCACCCAACGGCGCTCCCGTCGCGACG
>OOFH01049339.1:0-10286 GCA_900323355.1 Merlangius merlangus
GCACCAGTTTCACACCTTCTGAGGAAACCACGGTTACCGGTAAAACCATATAAAAGCCAAAGGAAATTCAATTTTGGCACACATTAGGGAGAGAGGTGCCGGAGCGCAGAGGGGAGCTGGACCCGGCAACTCAAAACAGTGGGTGGGGATAACGGAACAAAAAAATATGTTATTGCAAGCAACCATGACTGGGTCTGACCGTATGACCGACCGTATGAACTACAGTATGACTGACAGTATGACAGTATGACCGACAGTATGACAGTATGACTGACAGTATGACCGACAGTATGACCGACTGTATGACCGACACTATGACCGTATGACCGCCACTATGACAGTATGACCGCCAGTATGACAGTATGACCTACAGTATGACAGTATGACCGATAGTTTGACCGTAGACTGCCAAGGGCAGATTGGAGTATATTTTGAGAAATAGAAGTCTTCCGTACCCCGAGGTATGGTGAGCTTGGTTGGTATGGTTATTGGCATTGGTGTGCCTTTAAAAACATTTTTTCCGGAAGCGAACATATCAAAACAATCACCAACCATGTTTCTGAAGCCTACTATGTCAAAATCCAATGTCAAACGGATGTTTGCGATATTAAATGTGCACCGCTTTAAGGCTCAGCCTGCATTGTAGAGAGGCCGTGGTTCAGACAGGCAAATTCGTACAAATGCATCCAATTATTATTATTTTTATTATTTGCCATGAAATCTACCCTTTGTAGCCATATTTGACAGCCGAGCCTACGTGTTTTTGATGCAATGTTAGAGCTGTATAAACATCGGAGATATGCATGTATTTCACTTTAAAATGTATATCTCTGCCTTCGTTAGCCTTATTGCTATGAATTTCACACCATATAGTCCTACAGTCACCTAGTACATGTTTGCAGAGTTTGCAGCTTTTACCACTTCCGGCGCCAAATCTTTTGGAGTTTGGGTGTTTGGTCAAGTTGGAGCCATTGCATCAAGTTATAATGGTCTGACCATATTGGTCAGACTCTGAAAGTGGTTCACCATGACCAATGGTGAATGTATAACAAGTTCCATGCGTAGTTCCTGTTGAGTTACATTTCAAAGGCTTGTTATAGCGCCTCCACGACCATGGAGTTTTTGAGATATGGTAGATTTTGTCAGGAAAAAAATTAAAAGAATAATACTATTACAATAGGGTTCCTGCGGATTTGTAGCCTGGCTCCGCCCGCCCACCTACTTCCGGCCAAATTTCATTTTCCCTTCAGTAGTCAGTCTGGGCCTGCGGCTTGTTAGTGGGTTTTTGCCCGAACAAATTTCTGTGTGACCAATCAGCGAACAGAGGGAGTGGCTGAGAACGATGACGTCGAAGTTGTGCGCGAGTTTCAGTTGTAGTCGGGAGAAGAACGCGCAGTAGCCTGGTAATCATCGCGCAGCATTTTCGGCAAATCCGATACGACCGAAGCGACGTATTGTCAATGACAAGACCCAGCCTCGACAGTTGACTGCAAACATTATCTCTGTCCTTACTATTGAATATTAATGTAGAATTTGTAATTGTTCCTTGAACTCTAAAATTATATGAACAAAACCTGCAGCTATCGTTGACAGACATCTTCACGCTTCATCTGGTTTTGTTTGTGTACACAGCCTGCGCATGCGCGCAACGTAGTTTTCGGCCTGTCCCGGCTTATACGTCACGACCAAACGCTATTGCGATTGGTTATGGCAGATCCAGAGTGGCACTGGGCAGATCCAATAGTTTTAAACTTTTAACAGACACCCGCCTCCAAGTGAGTGGACGTTTTGAAATGAAGTACGATGGTCTGGTACAGAGCTATAGAGAGAGAGATTTCTTTTTTATTGTTAAACACACACCTGTTTTTTAATGTAAAACATAATATTGATAAAAATGAATTAATAATGGTTAAATAAAATTCCAATTAGGCTCAAGAGTTTGACATACTTCCTAGCAGCACTGTGTGCACAGCAGCTTAAATATTATGTTCATAAGAACCCATATTTGCCAGTTGTGATTAGATTTTATTTATTTACAATTGTGTTAACTTTAAGAGGCACTATTACTCGTTACCTTTTTTGAAAGTAACATTACTAATTGGGTTTTATTGTTAAATCCAAGCCAGAGAAAGGCAGTGCAAGAAGCCATGACATTTAGTGGTTCACTTTGGTAAATACAGAAAATAGTTCAAGGTTTGAAGTGTACTTTCCTTGCTCAGCTAAAATCTTTTTTATTTTTAAGTTGTAGTTGACAATGTGCAACTATTTGCTATGTCAAATATCCTGCCACAATTTACTAAAAAAAATGGTATTTTTGCATTGCAGTCACATGTTTTTTTTTCCCAGTGTAGAGTTCTGTTCTTTTCTGCACCTCGGACATCAAAAGTAGCAAAAACCTATCTCATATCCAAAGCTTGGATATCAATAATGTTGCAGCTGAAATGTTCTCCACATCACAAGACATGATGTGATACCATCTTTTAAGCACAGTAAATGTTTTTCTCCCAACATCTCAGTAGAACTACCCAGAAGTGCTTGTCTATCTACTGGTAGAAAGGCCTGTGTAAAAAGCGAAGTCTGAACTGAAGCTGGGTAGCTGGTTTTAGTATAGCGCTGGTGCACCCCCTGTCATCTCAGATGCACCCCAAGGAATTCTGTTCTGGAGCCGGGCTAACCGTATGATTGTGGGTTTCTTTGTGTATTTCTATGTTTCCAGTGGCATCTGGTGTGCAGCCTGCGCTCCCTTAAGTCAATGGGACAGACTGTGTACATGGGGGGCGTACTCGTGGGAGCGGGGGTCTTCGGAGCATTGGCAGACCGGTAAGTTAATTATTTGGTTCATAATCCTTCTGGAACAGGCACAGCGATCGTCAAACACTCCACATACTCACAACAACATTGTTATGTCTGCAGTTCCACCAAACAAACAAACAACCAAAAAGACTTGCATATATATTTGTTTGTTACCTTTTCTTAAGTCTAGAGTTTAATCACACTATGATTTGTATTTATTTTAAATGACATGTGAAAAACATATTTTTGTGATACTTTGCACTTGCGTGGATTGCAGATCGGTCCTGATTGATACATTATCCCAAATTAAACCACAAACTGTCTCTCTCCCTGCTCCTTCCTGCTGTGATGTTCCTGGAGATTTGGGCGGCGGGTCCTACTGACCATGAGCTACCTGCTGATGGCCATGAGCGGGACGTGTGCCGCCTTCTCCCCCTCCTTCTCCCTCTTCTGCCTCTTCCGCTTCATGTGTGGCATGGCTCTGTCGGGAATCGTGCTCAACAGCTTCTCACTCAGTAAGAGAAACAACCGTATGAAATTCACCCAGAGAAGACACAGCACTACTAAAATACTTCAGACATGGAGGAAAGACGCCAGAAAGACACCTGCAGACAAACACTAGCGAAAGACAGGACACTATAAACACACGAGCAAAAGACTTGATTACACACTGGATATGTTCTGTCTCCCCTAGTCGTGGAATGGATTCCGACTCGCGTGCGGACGGTGATTGGTACAGGGACAGGCTATTGCTACACCATGGGCCAGCTGATCCTGGCGTTGGTGGCCTACTTCATCAGGGACTGGCGCTGGCTGACCTTTGCTGTCTCCTTGCCGTTCTATGTGGCCTTCCTGTACTCCTGGTGAGAGCTCTGGCTGTCCACGCAGAGCAAAGAAATAACAGGAACGCAAGCTTATTACAGTCACACAGCAGTAACAACATGCACTCACAGCCGTTGCAAAACATATTGCTACAAAATTATTGATTATTTGATAAGATAATACGAGTTTAGAGAGTTTGATTCATTCTGCTCTTCAGGCACTGTTTTTTTTTGTAATGAAGCACACCCATTTATCTAAAGAGATGTACAGTGAATACAGATATTTTAATTTAAGGAGCAGATAGGGGTCAGGTGCCTTGTTCAAGGTAGGCTGCCGGCATTGGGGATCAAACCCAGTAACTTTCACAACAGAGACATAATACTAAACTATCTGTGTTTAAACTGCATGCACACCATATTTCAGCAACACACTTTATAACAACACATAAATTATAATCTTGTTGGACTCTGTCGAGGTAATTTATTGAAACAGTTTCACACCCTCCCCACAAGGCAATCTTCAGTGATCAAGTCAGGGAATGTTTACCTAAAGGCCAGAGTTGCCTGTGTTCTCATCAAGCAGAAGAATGCATAAGCTTATGCTCCCTTGTGACCGGTAACCCCCAGGCACAAAGGTTGACATTAGATAACACTAGGAACAGGTAGGGTGGCAAGACACTACAAGGAATAGAAAACAATGCTTAAATGATTAAAAGTAAACAACCAGTTTTTTTCCATTGCACCCCTATAGGTGGCTCCTTGAATCTTCACGATGGCTGGTGCTGAAAAATAAGCCGGAGCAGGCCGTCAAAAACCTCAGACTAGTGGCGCACTACAATGGTCGCCGAGCCGATGGAGAGAAGATTGACGTGGAGGTAAGAGAGAGGCGGAGCTTGTGATAGTCAGATCCAGCAGCTATAGGCTCAGGCAATGTCCACACTGAGCCAAGGAGATTGATTTTGTGTCCGTTTTTGCGGAATCGTGAGGTCACATAAGGTTATAGGGTCATGGGGGCAGAGGGTCATAAGGTCATAGGATCACATGGGTTAATGAGGTTGTGGGGTCACATGAGGTTGAGGGGCCGCATAGGGTCACAGGGGGTAGTCATGATTGGTCTGTGTGGGTCCTCAGATGGTGCAGTCGTCCATGAAGAAGGAGATGTCCGGATGCAAGAGCTCCTACACCACTCTGGACCTGTTCCGCACCCCCACCATGAGGAAGATGACAGTGTGCCTATGCGCCGTCTGGTAGGCCTGCCTTAGTCTTTTTGTCTACCCCCCCGGCAGAACCAATCGTGTGCGAGGGTGTACCTGTAGATCAAGGTCACAAGATTCCAAAGGGATTCAAATTGCATTGAAGGGGTATTTGACACAACTTTCTATGTGAATAAAGAATAAATTTAAGTAAAGCCACATCAAGTTGTATCGCTGCATCCCAGAGGTTCCAGTCTCAAAGGGCTTTACAGGCTATTAGTAAAAGACATCCCTAACTCCCCCAAAGTACTTCAAAGAGTAAGGGAAAAATACCCCAAACCCAGAGCGATTAAGCCTTGCTGGCGTTTTCAGGCCACTCATTCATGTGCAGATGGTTGGCAGTAAATACGCCCATATAATTAGACAGCATACTTCAGACTGTCTTGAAATCTCTTGGGAGCACTCAAAAGAGTTTTGGCACCACCATGCTAGAGTGTAGGGCTGGCTATTTATGTCATCATGTATGTCAGTAGTATGTACAGTATGTCCTTGAAGAGTTAATGACAGTGTTGGACTTTGACAAACTGAGTGAGTTATACTGTATATTGGAGAACAGTGCTTGGATAGATGCTCTCTGTGGAATAAATGTCAGAACAGACAGACAAGGAGGGAGGGGTTGGAGAGAAAGAGCAACAGAGAGAGAAGAGGGGTAGAGACTGTGATGGGAGAGAAAGAGAGAGCGAGAGAGAGGGGGGGGGAAGAGAGAAGACAGAAGATCTACTTCATAGTTGTATCCTCATTCATTGTAAAGGGATCTCATGTCATATTTAATTTAGACTGAAAAGAACAACAAATGTATATCCAAGGAAGATTTCGGTTCTTATTTAGAGATAACACAAAATTACCTCAATTTACCAAAGTTAAGTCTGGTAAATTGAGTTGGGTAAAGGTAAGTTAGGTAAGTTGAGTATGGTAAAGTAAAGTTATGAAGGAGGAGCTGGGAAGACAGTGTTAGGTAAGTTAAGTTATGTAAAGTTAAATTATGCAAGTTGAGTGAGATCAGCTAGGTACGTTAAGTTAAGTTAGGTTATGTTAGTTGAGTACAACACAAGGATTGTTGTTGCTTGAGTGATGGAAGTAGATCTAAAACAGCGAAACGGTCCACGCACCACCTTGGAGGAATCTTCATGACTTCTCCAAAACCACATCTGGATCTGCATCTTTCACAAAACCTCTGCTTGCGGGACAGGTTCTCCACTAGCTTTGCCTACTACGGCCTCTCCATGGACCTCCAGAAGTTTGGCGTGGACATCTACCTGATTCAGGTGATATTTGGCGCCGCGGACATCCCCGCCAAGGTGATCATCAACATCACCATGAGCTACTGCGGTCGCCGGCTCTCTCAGTGTGGGGGCCTGGTCCTGGCCGGCATCATGATTCTGTCCAACCTGTTGGTGCCTTATGGTATGTAACCATAGCAACATAGTGCCTTACGGTCTGTTAATGTTACACCCATAAAAGGGGGAGATAGGTTGTTTACTAATTGGTTACTTTGACTTAAAAATTAACAAATACAAAGGCCTACAGGAAACCTGTAGTTTTGCAGAGTAAAAACCCATTAAACAACAACAGCTACTAGTTCACTGAAACATACTTCTCATTTCCTCAAGTATTACTGTCAAGGACAAATGTACTTATGCTATCAAACTCTACGTAACAGAGTGGTTCTGTTACTGAGCTGGACAGAAACATTACTGAAAGGGGGAGAAATAATCACGAGAGTGATACGGTCTTACCTCGATGGTAACTTTAGGGATGTTTGTTGACGTTTTCTCCCAGCGTTTTTTTTCTGCCATACAGAGCGTTGAAAAAAGTTCAACTTTCAGGAAGAAAGCGGCCAACATCAGGCGTCTTTTTGGCAACTGACCAATCACAAGCGGAACATTGACACTTCGTCACGAAGGAAACTCTCAACTGTCAAAACAAAAACAAAAATGGCGGACAAATCACTCGGGAAAGTGCCGGTGGAGCGATTAATAGTTTTAATTACAGAACATGTCGAGATCTACGACATGTCTAATGGGCTCTAGCCTGCATACATAGGCGAGTAACGTCGGGTTTAGAATGGGTTCGTTTCTAGGCGATAGAAAAAACGCTCTTGGCGCTTTTTGGACAAAAAAACGCTGCCAGCTTTTTTTTTGTTGAAAAATCAGTCGGCTCAGCTTTTCCCTATTACAAAAAAAAAGGTGTGAACACGGCCTTACTCTGCATCTACCTTTACAGCCAACCTTTCGTCAGTGTTGGGAAAATTCACTTTCTACGTGAACTAGTTCAAAGTTCAGTTCACAAATTTAAATTGAACTAGTTCAGTTAAACGTTCATAATTCAAAATTTCAGTTCACAGTTCCAAAAATGAACTAGTTCATAGTTCTTTTTTTTTCAATATGTTGCTGTGAGCTATTCTTTTTTTTCCCGGAATTTTGAAAATTGAGCCCCCTTTCTGGTTTGTTTAGGATGAAATAGTGTGGTTGAATCAAGTATCATAGCGAAATGCAGTTTCTATCATGGTTTATTGCAAAATTTGCGCATTTTGTAAATCCACTTGATTTCTGTTGGAAGACTCATTGCTCGTTGGCCGGAAACGGAAAGAGGGGGTGTTCACGTTTGGGTGTAGTCTTTCAGTCAGTTCTAGCCCTACTGTTGGGACAGAGAACCGAGCAAAAAGACTACAACCAAGCGTTAACAGCCCCACTTTCCATTTCCGGCCAACAAGCAATGATTCTAGGTATTCTAGTCTGCTGATCGAGCCAGAGAGCTAACGTTATGGATTGTACATATTTATAATTAGAAATTTGTCCCAGCCTTTATACCACAGATACTCTAGGATCTATATCATATAACCGCTTTGTCTGATTACAGTTTAATACATTTTTCACAATTTACCAGCTTTCGCTTTGAAGAATAATCAACATACCATTCGTTTCAATGGGAATCGCGACTGTCTATACTTTCATCTGAGTAAGCGTGCCGTTCACAGACACCAGAATGAACGAGTTCACAGTAACGTTCATCAGGCAGTAATACAGTTCACGTTCGCCCAAAATATGAACGAGTTCATGAACTATCGTTCAATGAATCGTCGTTCAATTCGTTACCTTATATCAGCGGTTCCAAACATTTTTCCTGCCAGGAACCAGATATGTCAGTCAGTATTTTAGCGGTGTTACGGCGCGTTTATGGTCCTGGTGACAGCGAGACGTCTTGCCAGGGATGACGCTCACGCTTCCGCGTGTTCCGGGCAGCGATCGTTCATGTGCACTGCGCTGGGAAACTAAAAGTGCAATAATATTTTTTATGGTCACTATTAAAAATAGGAAAATATGAATATACTTTCAAAACATTGTAGATATATTTTGGATTCGGTTTCATTTTAATTCAGTATTAAACTTTTTGATCAGTGCTATACAAACAAAAATGATCTGATTATTTGTTATTAAAAGTTAAATGAGTAAATTGTGACTGTCCGTCAACAGTGAGAATTTGTTTTATAGATTAAAATATATATTTTTACATTTTACAACAACCGGTTCAGAATAAAAGTGCAATAATATGTTTTATGGTCACTGTTATTGCTATTAGATAAACAGATGCTGCGAACGTGCCTAGCTGTGCTGGGAAAGGGCTGTCTGGCCGCGTCCTTCAACTGCTGCTACCTGTACTCTGGAGAGCTCTACCCGACCATCCTACGGTAACACAGACTGCTGGTTGCTACGAGGCTGGTTATTAAGACATTCACATCTCTATAATATAGACATATGTATGTATATTTATGTGTATTTATTGACTTTCATGGTTTCATTTCTCTCTCTCTCCATTCAGACAGTCAGGTCTGGGCTGGGTCAGCATGATGGCGCGGCTGGGTGCCATGGTGGCTCCGTTGGTGCTCCTGCTGGGGGAGTATGTCACCTGGCTCCCAGGCTTAATCTATGGCCTAGTTCCTGTCTTGAGTGGCGTTGCAGCCTTCTTACTGCCCGAGACCCTGAACATCCCACTTCCGGATACCATACAGGACGTAGAGGATAGGTAAGGAATGCTTCCTGTAATCAATGGGACTTCTGACTTATTTTGAATAGTAAAACTGTAAAACATTATATCGCTTTAAGGTCCTGCAGACTTTCGAAAGTAAACGTCAATAGGTCGATCTTTTCTTTGAGGGGGAAATAGACCATGACATCGTTTTTTTTTTTTTCTAAAATGTTCATTATTATTAATAACAATTCATCCCCAATAACTTTATGTTTTTTTTTTTTAAATACAGGGGGACAGGAAGAATCTCCAAGATTGAGAAAAAAGAGGCAATATTCTTACAAGACAAAGCAGACAATCTGCTGAAGCAAACATCTTAATCGTCATAGTAGACTTGGACTTCTGCTTTGTAGTCGTAGCTAATGCTATATAGCAAACAAACAGCCTTGAACAAATTGTGGCTTGACTTGGCAATGCTATCTTTGTGTATTTTGGGGTTAATTGTAAGCTGACCTAGCGATCAAAGTCTTAGGGTTTATTCATTAATGTTACAGGACAGCCCTTTAAGAAAATGTCTGAGTTAAGTTAATTGTCATGAAATGTGAACAAATGTAACAAACCAAACCATTTCTTTAACAACTAGTTTTAGCTACGTAACTTTTACGGTTACCAAGCTTGGCGTATGAACCTAGGGGACTTTTGCTGGGCTCCTCCAAACAAAAGGACGCAGGGTGGCGGGAAAGACTGTTTGATTTAGTTTTTGTTATTAATGATACATGGTGCTCCTTATTACCAGGTGTGTGATGATGGCTGGTTTAACCTGTTGCACATTGATTGCTCAATGTGCAACCTCAGCCAGCCCAAGAGTTCAATCAAACTGACGCTGGCCAACAAGTAATCCGACACACACTCCACAGAGACGTTTAGAAATGTTCAATACCAGTGCAAGCCTATGGGTTCAAACGCTCTTCTTTCCTGCCATCTGCTGGAGTGTATATGGTACTGCATTACACAAGACCACGTTTGCTTGCTTTAAAGGTGCAAAGTGAATGGTGTTTTCTTTTAACTTCAAGATTCAAAACAAACCCAGGACTAATACAATCGTAAATCATTTTCCTCTAGTTGTTGAATATCATGTAGTCCTATCACATATCAACTATCATATATCATAAATCCACACAGCTGTTTTTTTCTTCAGTTTTTTTAACAAAAATGAGTACACCATAAAATGATATGAATAAAGATTTATTTTTTCATATGAACAGATGGTTTCATTTTATTTTACAATCTATGACAATCTCGCATTTTTTCACTTTTTTTCTAGCATATTTCCGGAATGACATGAGGGAAGGTTCTTCTCTTTTATTGCTGAATGTTAAATGAAATACACTTTCACTGACTGGAAAATAATTGTCTGCTGATTTTTATTATAATTTTTTCAGTTAATTTTTTT
>OOFH01049368.1:0-22778 GCA_900323355.1 Merlangius merlangus
GCCCCCCCCCGCCGCCCCTCTACCCATGCTGACGCTCATCATGGCCGCGTCGATCAGCTCCTGCATGGGATCACATTATACGTTATTCTAGATGGATACAGACATTATGTATCCAGAAATAGTTTTTAGTGATTCATGTTGCATGTGAATCTTGCACCTCGAAAACATTTACTAATGAATGGGTAAGTACCCCACAATTCCCTGGGGGTCAAAAACAGTTTGAGCCTTATGTACACATGCACACATACACTTATGTGTATAAAGTGGTAAAACTAGGGGAGGTTTCTGCTTTTTGCTGATTTCAGCGTAATCTGCGAGCTCAGGCTTGCAGATTAGACTTCCATTTGAGTCTGGCCCCCCTCCAGTCCAGAAAGATTTCCAGCATATTGGGCCAATCACAATCTATCTTATAAGAGGTGGGTTTATTATGATGACTGTACAGAAGTGCCCTCTATGGGTAGGGTTCCAGACAAATACATATTTGGGCGTTCGTTTGGCAATGTCAGCGATCATGTAGCTGTTTGCGGGAATCTGTTAAAGCGTAATTGTCAATCAAAAACTCAGAAGTAAACTGTGAAAAAATTAAAAAGTGTTCCAAATTAACACTATGCCACCAGGTCACGTCTTAAAGATGTTTCCCTCTGTACAATCTCTGAAATGAAACAGGAAACCATGTGTAACTCTGCCTAGGCTCTGTGCCGTCTCCCCCAAGGAGTTATTATTTTCCTTTTTCTCCTGTACAACATTAATTATCGAATAAGCATCTCAAATTAGGGTTCAAAAAGTGCAACAGTGGGCAAAAGCCAGGGTTGAAAGTCATCCCCCTCCCAGATGGTCCAGAGGGGGCTGTGAAGCCGCCTCAGCCATGTTGCACACTAAACCCTTCACATCTCGGCCACTTCAGCATCTGCAATTATCCACTGAGCTGCATGTGCTTCGATTTGGGCCGAAAGCAGAGCAGCTGGTGGAAACACTTTGGGCAAACAAAACATGAAGCAGAATCCAAAGCCTGCAAATTGACGCTGGGTTATCCCACTGTGACACCCAGCAAGGTTTCTTCTTCAAAGAAGACCAATGTCTGCAACTGGATGAAGGCTTTTTTGTTTTAATATGCACTGATGGTTGGGGTCGCCTGTTGCAAACCTTCTACCTTACTGCAGCTATAGAACTGTGAGAGGGGAGGGGAACGACGTGGAGAGCCAAGAACCACAGATCACAGAAAATGTTCATGAGAATATATAACTGTACATAACATTTAAATAAAGCTATACACATTATTTTGAAATATAGCTGTACACAAATATTTCAAATATAGACAGTACCTGTTAATAGATTACTTATTTTGTTGTGTGTTTAAAGCTAGGGTAGGCGATTTTGGAGAAAACAGCCGTTGAGATTCCGTTGCGTGCTCTCTGGTCCCTCCCTGCCACGCTACATGCTGTAGCTACTCCCTCCGAACGTCAGTTATGCGCGTTCATGTGAATTCAGTTACATTGATAGGAAGACGAAACGCCATATCCGATTCCGAAGTAATTAAACATTAGTGCTGATAACTGCATAAGTACATATATAGTTGATGGTATCCGGGGAATGGGGAATTTATGGGCCGTTGATGAAGACATTGCTACTCAGTTGTCCGCCGTAGTAGTGCAAAACTGTCAGACTGCTAGGCTCGTGAACGCTCACGCAGGGACGCACGAACGTCGGTGCCAAGGTGACAGACAGTCCCACAGCCAATAAGAACGGAGAATCGGAGCCTCGCTCTGATTGGTCAAAGTGTACATGAGCGGTGGCAATTTTTTGGGGGGGCACACAGAGGCAGGGGAGAGCAAAGTGATGAGCAGATATTCTCAGAGCACTTTGCCTACATAAAGCTGACTGGCTATTATGACATTTTTGCAAAATATTTCAGTAAAAAAATCGCCTACCCTAGCTTTAAAGAAAATGCGCCGACGTTGGCTCAGCCTCTTCCACTACGTAGCTAAGATGGCTGCCGTAGAGAATGAAAAGTGTACATCAATCGACATCACACTCCGCGGTTTGACCGTGTTGAGTATACCATCCGGGTCCTTTCAGTACACTTCTTTTTGTCCTGATCTTAATTGGAACGCCCTACTACGTACTCAAACGAAGTATAATGAGTGTGGATAGTATGGATATTGGAACACAACTATAGCTCTAAATCTGTTATCGATTAGTCAGACCTGTTTAGGTGGCTAGGCTAACTACCGTCACCGGCGCAAGTCCGGCTGTTTTCAAAAGCATCTGGCATTTCAAAAGCAGCAACAAATATATCGCAACAACAGAACGGACAAGAAAAACGTATATATCCCTGTATTTATGGAGTAATGTGTGATATAGTGTCAATAAATACCAAATATATATAGCTTTACATTTACGGCAATACTTGTCTTGAAATTATACGGAGGAGGCGGGGCGGGCTGGTGTCATATACCATTGTTCGGAACGCCGTTCCACCTGAACGGCAGTTACCGCTCCTGAACGGCATACCGTTCCACCTGAACGGCACATGCCGTTCAAGAACGGTAACTGACGTTCCGGAACAGCATGTGCCGTTCGTAGCGCGTTGCTCCACATATTGGTTTCCAAGTGTTGTGTAATTTACGATATAATTTTGGAGATTTCTTAATATAGCCTACCCTGATTCTAGTACCTCAAAACCCCCATATAAGCTTGAGGAATGCCACGATGAGCTTTACGGAGTAAAATTATATACAATATCTCAATGAAGATTAAGATAATGACAATAAAAACATTTCTAATCAGACTAACGGGATTTTTCCTGAGAGAATGGCAGCCATTTTTTTGTTTTTTTCACACCTCAAGAACAACCAAAGGGAAGCAGCGTTGCCCTGAACAGCCGAGCACCAAGGCACCTGACATCCGGAAAATCAACACACTTACAGACGGACTGTGCTTCTCTGAAAACATTAATGATGAGGGGCTGAGGGCAATTGATTTTCATTTTTTATTTGGGCCTTGACCAAGACTTTGAGGTGATACCCCATAGTCCTTATCTCTACCTGAAAATCATAAAATAGTATGTTAACTGCAATCCTACTGGTTTTGCTTTGACTTCAAAGTTTATTTTTATTTTTGTTCTAAATTCAGTTGCCACATTAATTGAGGAATTGCATTGTAAGAGCACAATTCCTCCAACTCCTGGATAAGCCTTGCCTCTGTTGTTAGCCTACCAGGCCGTATTCCAATTGGAGGTGAGTCCTGGCCTATCATAGGCCTACAGAACCCCTGGAACACAAGGCTCACTCCGCGTATGGGTTGCAACCACACACTGAGCGCCTCTATTATTCTCTCAAAAACTACCCCTAATAAAAAGCGATTCTTACATTAAATCGCAATAAATATCTTAATAAGTAGCACAGTTGCCACCTTTACAAGAACACGACAGTGTGGTTAACAATGTCTAAATGTATTGCGGCATACTCTCTGCTGCTGCATAACCCCTGGCCTAACACACAACACTTGAGCATCGTTAGCCTAACCAAGGCTCGGTGCCTCGCCCCTTTCTGAAATCCCAAACTTTTAAATGCACCTGTATGTTGGCCATGATTGATTATTAACAAAGCACAGCATTTAACAACTCTACCTTTATCTCTAGGCAGCTCTGCAACGTTGATCATTGGTTGGCTTGCAGCCGTTTAAAGGCTATAAGATAGGCTGTTCTTGTAAGGTTGTAGTTTGTGCAGGTAGCTTTAAGGGTGAAGCAAACAAACTATGGCAGGAGAAGTGGCCTCGTTCTCCGTGTGGGACTATGTGGTGTTTGCAGGAATACTTTTGGGGGCTTCTGGGATTGGCCTCTGGCAGGCAATTCGTGGTCGCAAGGAGAACACGAGTGAGGAGTTTCTACTGGGTGGCCGCCAAATGCACGCGGTGCCCGTGGCGATGTCTCTTACTGCCAGCTTCATGTCGGGCATCACGGTGATCGGCACGCCCGCCGAGTCTTATCGTTACGGCACGGCCTTCTGGCTCTTCGGCCTGAGCTACGCCATCACGTCCATCGTCACGGCAGAGCTCTTTGTCCCCTTCTTCTACCGACTGGGCATCACCAGCATCTATGAGGTGAGCAGAGTTCACTATTATGCATGGTTGAGTCATGCGTAGTATTGTACATCTTCAAAATTCCAAGGCTTTCATTAATTCAAGCATATGCAAAAAAACCTTCACTTTAAATTACTAGTTCAATAAGCCCTACTTCAATCCAATCAAATGACAAAAATAATTGTTCTTGAAAGAGAACAATTGACCATGACTAAATGGACAAAATAATTTAGAAATTCTGACCACCATTTAGGTACTACACATAAGAATCAACGATGGACTGTGTAGTGCCAGACACCAGCTTTCCTTTTTTATTCTGACATGTCTTCATATTTATATTTCTAGTACCTGGAGATGCGTTTCAGTAAAAGTGTGCGTGTTTTGGCGACAAGCATATTTATTACGCAGACGGTAAGTGACAGGTCTTAAGCTCTTTTTGTATTAAATGCCATACACGTCAAATTACCATTCCGGTTTTCTGTTTATTTACATGTAATTATCTAATGGTGACATCTGCTTTAGGTCCTATATACTGGTTTGGTCATCTACGCTCCAGCTATTGCACTCAACCAAAGTGAGTTTAAGTGCGCCTTTATTAATATGTGATCAGTTCAGCTCATGTCTATGATAAAATGTGTTCTTCCATGAGATAACACCACCAACTCAATTTATTTAATGGAGTTCATGTTTCTAATCTCTTGGCTCTAAATATTAATAATGCTTTTACATACGTCAGTTGAGTTGAAAGTAATGTTTTTTAGCATGATATACAGTAAATGAGATGGTGTGTGTATGTATTTGTTCCACAGTCACTGGGCTGGACCTGTGGGGCGTGTTGGTGGTGACGGGCGCAGTGTGCATCGTCTACTGTACCTTGGTTGGTATTTCAAACACTCACCTCTGAACCCCCTTCAAATATCACTTCCTATAAATCACATGGTGTGTTGATCGCCGGATATACTAAAGATATCCAAAACTTAATCTTAACAAGCAAGTTTTATAATGTCCAGGTCAAATCGTGTGCAGCTGAAGCATGTGACAGATGTGTCATTAATCAGGAGCATGCTCTTTATGGTTATTGCCTAACCCTGCACTCTTGACACTGACACTCGGCTCTGTACTGGGACCCCTTCTGTTCTCCCTCTATAGCAGATCCTTTGGCTCTGTTATCCTGCTGGCTGGACTCCCTGCCTCCATGATTAAACCTTTGCAGCGTATCCAGAACGCTGCAGCATGCCTCGTGTTCAACCTACCTAAATTCTCCCATGTCCGTGACCTCCATTTGCTCCCTGTAGTAGCTCGTATCAAATTCAAGATGATGGTACTGGCATTCAAGGCGGTCAATGGAACCGCCCCTGCCTGTTACGTTAGGCAAGGGTTAATGAAGTAGACAGAGACAGAGCTGCAAACAACGTGTTTACTCTTGAAGTGGAAGTCATCTTACGTGCCCCCTAAACGGGTCCATGCAACAACATACATATAGCTCCTCTATAGTCTTTACACAACACTGCCTACCTCCAAGCATTGGTCAAACAACACACTCCAGCTCGAGCGCTCTGCTCAACTACTTCAGCTGGACGCCTGGTACCGCCATCGCTAAGAGCAAGCAAAAGCTGATCATCAAAGTCTCAACTCTTTTCTGTTTTGGCCGCAGTGGTGGAACGAGCTCCCTGCCAATGTCAGGACAACAGAGCCACTCACCAGCTTCCGCAAAAGACTCAAAACTCACCTGTTCAGAGTTCACCTAGACTCGGCATAGCCATCCCTTCCCACCCCTCCTACTTATTATATGTTGTACGTCCTGGCACTTAATGTACACACTTATTGTATGTTGTATTCCGTTATAGTACTTAGTTGTGTAGCATCTTATCCTAGCTATCGTTGTTGTATACACAGAATGGGTTAACCTAGCGATTGTTAGTGCTTGCACTTGGATCAATGAACATCCCTACCTTACCGACAGCGATACATTCGTTCACTCCTCATGACAAATGTACTTATTGTAAGTCACTTTGGATAAAAGCGTCTGCAAAATGCCCTAAATGTGAATGTAAATGTATTGCAGGGCGGCCTGAAGGCTGTGATCTGGACCGACGCGGTGCAGTTGGTCGTCATGCTGTCAGGCTTTGCTGCAGTAATCGCCAGGGGGGTGGTGCTCCAGGGAGACATGGCCCGGATATGGCAGGACGCTGCCGACGGAGGACGGCTCGAAGCGTTTGAGTAAGAACAATGAGAAACCCCAATAACTAAATGTTTGGGTTCCAAGCAGTTGGTAGATCTACAAAAGGGTGGTAACATTGTGTCTGGGATATGTTGAAACATGGAACTCTAGCAGGATCCAATATTATACCACCAGGTGTGATTAGCCAGTACAAGCCCTTTTGAAAATCTGCATCTATCAAAAGTGGGCATGTCCACTTAGATGGGTGCTGGATGGATCAGTCTACGAGCATACCCTGGACTGTAGCAATGTTGCTCCTCTATCCGTCATACATCTAGGTGGACACGTCCACTTGGGATGTAAATAAAGGCAGAAATTCAAAAAGGCTTGTAATGGCTATTCACACTCACACCTGGTGGTATAATATGGGACCTTTAAGAGAGCTTGGATCACAGCCGTCAGAAAAAGCTGATGGATGATGACTTTCTCTGTTTTCTATGAAGTTTGGAGATGCATGGTTGTAGGTTGTGATAGAAAGACGAAGAAATAGGGAAGAGCCTGCAAGACTACATCCTGACGCTCACTATTTAAAAAAATGTCATGTCTTACTTCCCTTTGTACTTTTTATACATTAACATGCCATCACACCTTTTCATTCAAATGTGCGGGACGTAATATTTGACAGTTGTAAAGAGAACAGAAAAAAGAGTCCAAGATGTGGAAATAAAACATACTTGCATTATTCAACTTTTTTACTTGACAAAATGGAAGTTATTATATCGCCACTTTATTAAAGTCCAATCGAAATAAAACTACTAAAAATCCTTCCTATTTGACATAAGGGAGGGACGAAAATCTATATTGACTGACGCAGGCCAATTGAATAAGATATTCTAACACAGCATTTAATTCACTTAACACTAAGGAATGGCTATGTTAAGCAAATCCTAAAATCTCAATCTCTTAAATCCACCTTTTAAGAGCACTTTACCCTTCATTGCAGTTTTGACCCGGACCCACTGAAGCGCCACACCTTCTGGACCATCGTGCTGGGGGGCAGCATGATCTGGATCTCTGTGTACAGCATCAACCAGTCCCAGGTGCAGCGCTACCTGGCCTGCAGGAGCGTGGCCCACGCCAAGGCGTAAGATGCTTCCGTTGGCACTAGGGATATGAAAAATTAGTTTTTTTTTGTTCCATTTCCACACAATACATCACAAGTAAAACATGTCTGCAGTGGTCTCCTGCTCGACACACTGGATTAAAGATGAATCATGAGGTGTTGTTTCTCACATGGTGGCGCTGACGCAGGGACCACTGAAACAGGGAATGTATTGGCAGAGCAGCATTTAGGAGAGCAGTAAATGATCACCTAGAGAATAATGAGAATAATATAACTGCAAACTACAGGGATATCGGGATTACGGAAGCATTATATATGTCTGATTCTGGGCTTGCGATTGAGGCAGTGTCTGCTGTTTAGGACGACTCTTCATTCTGTGGACTGCGTGTGTCATGCAAAGTAATGCTCATTAATAACGCCATTATAAGGTCTGTGCGTCCGGAACTCATTGATATACATACAAGATACAAGTGTTACTTTTGGGCGCAAGCCACAGTACAGCAGCACTGAATGAGCACTGAGCCTTCCTGTTTGGATGTTTGATGGAAAGTGTCCAAAAGCCTGCCAAAGATCCCCAACGTGGGTTATACACAGGGCAAGGCCAAATAAACTATGATTGACATAAGCAGTCTGTAATGTGTGTCAATGCATATTAAATTAGTGTAGAATTTTTCATAACCCACTTTGTATAATGCTATATATTTTTGAATGTCATATTGCGCAATATTTTTCTGAAAAAAGTGTTTGAAACTGTTCCCCAAAAAGTAGGCATGCTTATCAACTCTAATAGCGCAAAATATATTGCAAAGAAGTATTAAAAAGCAAGAAGTATTGCAATATCATTATTAACACTGTGAAGCCTTATTCTGCAACTTTAACCCCGTCAATCATTTAATTGAAGTCAATTAGCATGCATGTGTCATCTCAAAAGCTGTTTTTCCAATTGTGTTCTTTTTGTAGGTCATTGTATTTGAATTACTTGGGCCTGTTGGCTACCGTGAGTCTGGCCATGTTTTGTGGCCTCACCATGTACTCTATTTACATGAAGTGTGACCCCCTCACTAACGGTGATGTAGGATCCCCCGACCAGGTAAGAGGAACCCAGAATAGAGCACATATTCATTAACCCATCACATGGATCATATATATATGAGTAGTGTAATGTGTCATGAATAAAACCACAATTATTAATGTATTTACTGTTAAATTAATCTTTGAACCCACTCGTTCTACGGATTGATCCAAGTTGCTTCCGTACCTTGTCATGGACATCCTGGCAGACTACCCAGGAGTCCCTGGTTTTTTTGTGGCTGCAGCTTACAGTGGGACTCTCAGGTGAGGCCCGAGAGACCAGCTTCAATCAGCGCATACACTGTAGTGTCGAAAGGCTGGCCAAACAAATGGTTAGTTATAGTCGGCAGCCGAAGGTTAAGTTTACCCCAGCTGCTGCCGTGTTTTATAGAGAAGATTGTTGCTTAGAAATGGCCAGCCATTAACTCACCTGTCTTCTAATGGTTGTCCTGAGACCTGTGCCCTCTCCTATTGCTCTCTTATAGACAACAACCAAAGTTCCCCCCGACATTCAGAGCTTCACATTGAGCTAGAAATCAAGGGCATATAGGCACTGTTCTATCCTGGTTAGAAAAGCACATACAACAACAATTAATTGATTCGCCTTCCACAGGCCAAATATGAACAAAATGCTGTTGTGTAAATTCTTAGCAGCATATTAACCCTAAATGTGTTTTATCTTAGCACCGTGTCCTCCAGTATTAATGCACTCACGGCTGTCACAGTGGAAGACTTTATCCGACCTAAATGGCGAAACCTGACGGAGAAGCAGTTGTCCTGGATCAACATGGGTCTCAGTGAGTCCTGTTCTAAACTATCATTCAGTGGCGAGGCAGATCAACACAAGTCTCAGTGAGTCCTGTTCTAAACTATCATTCAGTGGCGAGGCAGATCAACATGAGTCTCAGTGAGTCCTGTTCTAAACTATCATTCAGTCGTGACGGCTGGGATAATTAATGCGCAGTGAAACAATATGATTAATATATATATTCCTTTGCCAAGCCAGCATTATGAAACATAAAGTCAAGCTCTTTCAATTCATCATTGCTGGGTCAATTTAATTTAGAAGAAGGCTACTAGGTAGACACGCTTGTGAATGATTACACATTAAAATGATGTGTGAATGCTGGGTGGCGGGAGTTGGAGGGGTTTTCCAAATGTCCGTTCTTGTAAACAAAGATAGAGGGCCCTATTTTAAAGGTCTGAATCGCAAGTGAGAAGTGCCAAACGCAGGTAGCTTTGTGGGCGGTTCCAGTGCTGGGAAAGTTCACTTTCTACGTGAACTAGTTCAAAGTTCAGTTTCCAAATTTTAAAACTAGTTCACAGTTCCAAAAAAGTAATTAGTTCATAGTTCTTTTTTTCAAAATGTTGCTGTGAGCTATAATTTTTTGTCTGGTATTTTGAACATTGAGTCCCCTTTGTGGTTTGTCTAGGATGAAATAGAGTGGTTGAATCAAGTATCGTAGTGAAATACAGTTTATATCGTGTGTTATTGGACATTTTAGCATTTTGTAAATCCCATTGATTTCTGTGGGAAGACTCATTGCTCGTTTGCCGGAAACGGAAAGGTGGCACGTTTGGGTCTTTTCGCTCGGTTTAGCCCTACTGTTGTAGTCTGGCTGAGCGGAAATGGACAGCGTCTATAGCTCAGCGTCAGATTCCACCGCTACTCCTCCCCTTCCTGTTGCTGGCTTTCCCGTATTGTGCTCCCCCTCAAACTCGGGAACTAGGCAGTATGGTGAGTTTCGAAGAGGACTTTGACGGCGCTGTAAAGCTAGCATGTTTGGCTCTTTCCGTTGAAAATTGCAAAGAACTTCAAAAGATTTGCTTACAGCATTTGCTGAGGAAGAAAGATGTTCTTGCACTATTTCGGATGGACACCACTGCTGCTTCCCGGGGTTAGCCCCGCCCTACACGATTGTGATTGGTTTAAAGAAATAAAAACAGGCCAGCCCAGTTTCCCCCTGGATAGAGGCTCAGCGTGGTTCCAGACCATTCTATTTGCTGTAGTTTGGTCTGGCTTTGCGAGACTATACTGTTGAGACAGAGAACCGAGCGAAAAGACTACAACCAAACGTAAACAGCCCCCCATTCCGTTTCCGGCCAACAATGATTCTAGGAGGTATTCTAGTCCACCAAGCTATAAGCCAGAGAGCTAAGTTTATGAATTGTACATGTTTTTTAATAATTCAAAATTCGTCTCAGCCTTTATACCACAGATACTCTGGGGTCTATAGCATATAACCACGTTGTCTGATTACAGTTTAATTCAATTTTCACAATTTAACAGCTCTCGTTTTGAGGAATAATCACCGCGCCATTCGTTTCAATGGGAAATCGTGACGGTCTATACTTTCAACATAAAGTGTACATATTTATAATTTGGAATTCGTCCCAGCCTTTATACGACAGATACTATAGGGTCTATAGCATATAACCGCGTTTTCTGAGTACAGTTTAATGTAACAGTAAACTGACAACAACGCAACTGCAAATTAACCACACAGAAATAACAATGGCAACCGGTCAAACAACACGGCGTTCTGCGCGCGCATCCGCCGTGTTGATAAACAAATAACCCCCATTTAACTGCCAAATATTATTTGTCATTAGTTAATGTTTTTTGTTTATATTTATGTATTCAATTTGTTTTAATATATTGAGTTCCCCACATTAGGTAGGAACCAAAGTTTCCGACATACACTAACAACCAGTTAAGATGTAACAGCCAATTCACCGGTAAAATAGGTGCTCAGATGCCTCGTGTGTTGAAGTCAAGTAACAAGTTATGAAGTTAAGCAGAAGAGTTAAGATGTTTTTCTTTGGGATATTTTGAAACAAGCGTTTTTGCGGAAGAAACCTCATTCCCTCATGGTTATGTGCAGCCAGCGAGTTCGACGGTGGATATTGCAATGGATGATTGTGGACGGAGAGATGGCAAGAAGCAGCAATAAATCCATCAGTAACGAGAACCACGGTGTCGTTTATTTCCTCGAGGGAGTGATACCCCCTATTGAACGCGGTTAAACCAAGTGAGCCTGCCATTTACAGACACCAGAATGAACGAGTTCACAGTAACGTTCATCAGGCAGTAATACAGTACGTTCAGTTCACGTTCGCCCAAAATATGAACGAGTTTATGAACTATTGTTCAATGAACGCGTTCAGGCCCAACACTGGGCGGTTCTATGGCGATGTTGCTATTATACCGGCGGATAAATGACTCTTGCGCTTGACGCAAATCTAAAAAAGGGTTGTCCTGAAGTAGCCTAATTACCCGTAGGTGTGGTTTGCCATCTCCCATCCCCTTTACGAGCAAGAGCATTTGAACTTGACGAGTTGATATTTTGACAACGCGTTTATAGTCTCAGAAGAGATGACCACATGAATTTCAAACTTCATGAATTTCAAATGTCTCAGTTTATGACCAAATAATATAGCCTAATTCACACTTAGATTAGCATTTTCTTCTACAACTTCGGGAACACTGAGTCGTCATGTGAATTTCGGCAAAGAAAACGTAACACACATGATATGCGGTCCTGTGGCAGCAACTGTGGGTCTATTTAATGATAGGCGGCAATACAAACATTGTTTCTTACCAGTATTGTAGGCCTATACATTATCGTTATCGACTTGTGTTCCTAATATCCATGTGTTCCCCCTGTTAATATACTGTACATTGCCATGGACTGTATTATGCGTTACATATATACTTTGCGTGTGATTAAACGGATGCACACAAGCGCGCACGCATTCATTCATTCGTTCTAACATTCACTCGCTGTAAAACAATGTTTTCTCAAGATCAAATACTCATTAATCCTAAAAGTTATGGGCTTGTACACAATGTCTATGTAAGAAAATATGTGTTTGCTGTACTGTGTTTGTCGATGCATTGATTTAAAGTACAACTTATTTCCACTGTATCAGCTGTTCCTTCCCAAATAATTTAACCAACGTTATCCTTTACCCTAAAACTAGATAGTTTTGGAAGGCTGGGATATTTGCTCAAGATTATTATTATTATCATGCAGCACTCAACTATTGTTAGGTGAGTGCTGCATGCAGCGCTCAACTTTTGTTCTTCATAAGTTTTATTCTTCCTTTCTTTATTATTCTCTACAAACTTTGGGACCTCCTTTCTCAATTTTTCACCTAGAGGCTTCATTCAATTTTTAAAATATTCAGAATAGCTTGGAATCGTGAGCTTCTTGTCAGATTTTTTAAATATTTTATACTTTTTAAGGTATTCTACTTTTTATATATTATCTTTTTTTTTAACATGGGAGTCAATGGTACTTCAAACTGCTTACTAATTAAATGTTCAACCGTTTATCTTCGTTCAAACCATTTAACAAATCTAGACAATTGTATCTTCAATAATATCCAAACGGAATTTCCATATCATTTAAACTTTCTTCAGAATCACAGTTTTAGTTTCAAACCGTAATATTCTACAGTTGGTCCCATTGAAGCCGTCTGCCATTCTGACACTAAAATGCAAGCACTGAATCCGTCTTTACAGAGATATTCCTGAACCTCATAAAACGAAACCTGATCGTTTTCGCCCGTTTCGGCTCCGTGTGGACGGGGCCTTATGCCGCATTTCCACCGGAGGGTGCGGTTCGGTTCGGTTCGCCTCAGTCCGGTAGTGAGGGGGCGGTATAGCCCAGGCTGCCCAGCTCAGTTCTGAGGTCTTGTTTCCACTGCCGACAGTATACCCTTATGGTAGGCTGGATGTCGATCGCCGCGGCAGCTACGTAACCATCGTGACATCATAGCAGCGCGATACAGTGTAGCCTGCGCAATAATCGGTCAATAAAAACAATGGAAAAGAGGAACGCGACACATTAAACCCTACCCTGGAAGTCGTCCAGCAACAGTTTCGGAACGTCTCCACCTCCTTGTTCGCCGAAGCTAAAGTTTTGCGCGACATGTCTATTGTCCAGAATAATACCTTGCGGGTACTGTTTGTTTGTCAACAAACAAACGGAGGACTTGTGTAGCTCGAACTTGCCGGTACCCTTTCAGGCGTCTCAGTACCCCAACGGAGGAGTACTGCGAGACGAGTACGGCTCAGTACGGCTCAGTCCGGGTCACGCCCACTTTTGGCGATGCAAACGCGATCCGTGCCAGACCTTTGCGAACCGAACCAAACCGCACCCTCCGGTGGAAACGCGCCATTAGTTTGTTGTTGAGGAAAATCTGCTTCGTGCCGGGTGCAAACTAGCAACGATACATGTGCAGGTATAGGAAGTCAATTGCGCTGGATGCAAGATAGGACCCATGGCCATATTTTACTGGTCGACCAGGAAATACCTGGTCTAAGTGCATTAGCGGATAGCACAGTTGGTGTTGCTATTTTGACGTGCCATGGCAGGTCGGAACTGCAACATAGCCTAAGCTTACACACCAGTAGGCTATACACAGCACAAACAGGCAAACGGTTTGCCTAAGAGAAATAATATGATGATGATGTGGATTGTGGAGACAGTTTTTTTCCATAGGGGCTGCATTAATGAACACTGTAGTAGTAGGCAATGTATATTTAAAGGGGGGACACATGCATATTATGAACACAAGTCGATAACGATAATGTATACAATACTGGTAAGAAACTATGATTGTTAATGCATTGCCGCGTATCATAAATAGACCAACAGTTGCGGTCACAGGACCGCATATCATATATGAGTTAAGTTCTCTTTGCCGAAATTTACATGACGACTTAGTGTTTCTAAAGTTGTAGAAGAAAACGCTATTCCATGTGTTTATTATCAAGCCTTTTTTTTTGGCCATAAACTGAGCAATTTGAAGTTTGAAATTCACGTGGTCGTGCATCTGTCTTAGTGGGGACTGCAAACGCGCTGTCAAAATATAAACTCGTCAAGTTCAAATGTGCTGGCTCTTGAAGGGGATGGGAGATGGAACTCTCCTTGGTTTATTGCACGTTACGCCCAAAACACACCTACGGGTTTCAGACCAACCTATTTAAGATTTGCGTTGGGCGCAAGACAGCACCAGAGATCCTCATCCTCCCACCAAGCTACTTGCGTTTAGTGCTTCCCCCTTGCGTTTCAGACCGTTAAAATAGGGGCCTATATCGGTTGTGGGACGGGATTTTACTGTTAACATTACTGGACTCATTATCTTTACTGATTACACATCAAGGTTATTTAAGATATATCTATGATATCATTGATGATATGATCTATTTTTATGACCAATTCTGTGCCTAACTGACCTTTAACTGTTCTAATTTATTAAAAACAACGCACATAAACCGTCATTATTTCCACATTCCAGGTGTGTTCTTTGGTGGGGTTTGTATTGGAATGGCTGGAGTTGCTTCGTTGATGGGAAGTGTTCTGCAAGTAAGCATACTGTATTACATTCCTTTTGCATAGAAACCCCTTATTTACATCCTGTGGCTACATGCGTGGCTGAAAAGGGGTCTAAATGTTAGCCTTCATCCTTGCCGGCTGTTGATGAATGCAGAGGTATTCCGCTCCTACATATCTTTGTGGTTTTTAGGCTGCTCTGTCCATCATGGGGATCATTGGTGGGCCTCTTTTGGGACTGTTCTTCTTGGGAATGCTTTTCCGCACAACAAACACCGTGGTGAGTAATTCATGATTACTTTTCTAATCATGTTAAATGACCAAACAATATGAGTGGCAGTACATTTTCTTTTCATCTTGACTCGCCAGGGGGGCCTACTGGGACTTCTTGCAGGCCTCATATTGACTATGTGGGTGGGTATCGGAGCCCAGATCTATCCCCCCGGAGCCGACAAAACCAATCTTCTGCAATTCAACACCAACTGCAGTAATTCAACGGGCGATAATAACATGACCACTGCATTTCCATGGACCAGTGCATTGACATTGACCCCTGAACCACCGTGAGTAGAGCAAGTTCTTGAGGGCCTAAAAGACTGCATTCAGTTTGCAAATAGCACAACAGACCAACGACAGCCTAGGGCTATGTATACGTATGGAAATGGGACACCCAAACAGCCCATACAATTATTCACTAGCCAGAAATAAACTAAAGAAATGTAAAAAAAAAAAAAAGTTCACTTTGTTACTTGCCTACACAATCAGTGATGCTCAAAAGAGTGGATCTGGTCATGCAGTAAGCTCTCTCTCTCTCTCTCAGGGTTAGGCCTCCTCTGGCTGACAGCTGGTACTCGCTGTCCTACCTGTACTTCTGCCCTCTGGGCACCCTGTGCACCGTGGCAGTGGGCCTGCTGGTCAGCATCATCACAGGTAAACCTCATCTATCTCAGCCCCCCCCGTCTAGATAAAGACCACTGGATGGGCCATGTGGTTGTTGTCATTAAACAGCAAGTCTTTGCTTTGTTAATTCTTTCATTAGGTGGGTGCAAGCAGGAGAGGCTTGACAGTAGTCTGTTTGTGAGGAAGAGCGACCTGATTTGTTTCAACTGCTGTGGCAGTAGTTCTAAGGTAAGAGTTGAAGACAGGGATAGGGGAGCAGTATTGGTTCCTGCCCTGTTACTTACCATGTTTATTCCTTTGCCTACACAGACATCAGACACGGAGCAAGAGGACAATGAGAAGACCGTGGACAAGTTTGATGCATATCACAAATTTGATACAACGGACAAAGATGAGGAGAAAGTCACCAAATTGTAAAAAGAATTGATCACTATATTGTGAACAGAGAGCCTTTTAGCCAATTAAATTAAATGTGAACAACTGGCAGTTGTTCAGTGAAGAAAGACAGCAGTGAATACCGCCTAAATCTAAATCTAATCTAAAGTTATTTTTAAAGTTATTGTTTACACATATCTCAACAGAGTATGCCCCAATATGCCGACCTCTAGGAACATTATCTTTGAATAATTGCTCCCTCGTAGAAAAAAAAAAGCATATGTATTGTAAAAAATATAAATATAATAATACTAAATGTCATTTATTGTAATATTTAAATATATACATAATTATGGATTTTGAAAATTAAATAAATATGCATTATGCAAGATAAGAGGGAAAGAGGGCCTAGTGTATCTATCACTTGACAAGTGTGAACTGTCCTATTCACAATGTATGCATATCATATATGAGTATTTGAGTGAAAGAAAACCATGCTGGGAATTAATCCAGATAAGAGAGACACAAAGGTGAACTGTAATAACCTCGGGCCCTTATCTCCTTGGCAACATGCAATAAAGGAAGTTACAAAGAAATGACCCGCCCACTCCTACCTGCCATTCTGCCAGGAAGAGACTGGCTGTACCTAGTGCGCAAGGAGTAGAGAGTAAACAATGATAGGACAGCGATTGTGGAACCATTCTTTCTGTTCTCGTGTTATGAACTACTAGAGGTGAGAATAACTATTTTTCCTAAAATGATAAACTGGAAAGAAAAGCGGTATAAATTATTACAGAATGTATATACTGTTAGTTACTGTACGCATCCTTATTTTTGGTTCTTTGTCTAATGGCCCACCAGACGGTCCATAAAATTCATGAGGGTTAGGCCGGTAGCTTGTTGTGTCCAAAACACCTACTTAGTGGTAACTCACCTTTGACCTACATTGAGATTGTGCCATGACTATATATAATTTACAAGGCATGTCAAAGGTGAGTTCCCCCTCAGTTGGCTGGGGGCTCGTTGTGAGGGGAAAATCACCTTTGACATAAATTGTTATTAAAAATAGTTATTGCACAATCTGAAAAGACTATATCAAATAAATTACTTCAACTAGAACTTTATTGTCATGGTTTATTCACAACATTTTCAAAATGAGCAATATGTAATTCTTTCCATTTCCTAACTCAGAGCACACAATGAACCAGGTCCTGGAGTCACATGTTGCCTTGCTGGTATGTTGCCTTCTCACATGTTCATTTGCTGCAATGACACCGGCACCAAAGGAGGACTTGATGACAACATTAGCCAGCTTTAAAGACACAACGTCTCATACGACAGACGTCCCTAATACAACAGTCTCTTCAATCAGCATCCCCAACAATGCCACGCAGGGGTCTACAGCCGACAGCTCTGTCTCTTTCCAAAGCACTACCGATCCTACCAGAATCTTAGAATCTACTGCTTCTTCTAGCACCTCAAGCCGGGTTTCAACACGCAGGAGCACAACACAGCCTCCTGCCAGTATCACCACCACCAGCCCAACGACAACCAGCTTCACAACCACAACCACCTTCACAACCACAAACCCTGAGAGGGAAACTTCAACCTGGACGCAACCAACAAGCCAAGCAACCCCACCAGCTGTGTTTCATAGCACTTCACCTGCTGATACTACAAAACATTCCACACAAGCTGCCCCAGACAATGTAACGCTAATATGGCCTCCTGTCATAGAAGGTGAGCTTAGAGCTTCTTATTCTCAAGAGTGAAATTTGTGCTGTTTAACAGCAATACTTTATTTTGGATGTAGGCCTATTTATGACTAGACATAAAGAGCCCACTTTTTCAGATGGAATTTGAACACTGTTTTTAAAAGTTATTGGAAAGGGGGCGTGTTATCCCCATAGTTATGACCCATCACCCACGCCAACTTTATGATACATTTTTAGTACCGTTGTTGTCTAACTGTTATGAACGTTATACAAAGCAGTGTTGTATATAACATCCACCACGGACTGTAGCGTTATACTATAGCTATCTGACCGGGAACCATAAAAAGCCCTTCAAGGGTTACGGGAACTTGGAACCATAAAAAGCCCTTCAAAGGATTTTTACGGTTCCAAGTTCCCGTAACGCAAGGGGGTTACGGACCCCTTACGTCCTTGCGTACCTTCCTTCCACAGCAAGGGCCGGACGTGCGCCTCCCAAAAATCGTAACCTTCCGTCGCAGGCGACGCAGCAGCAAGGGCTGCCTTGTTCACACTACATGCGTCCGTCAACGGATGGCCTAGGGCGTGTCTGACGTATAGTGGACTAGTCTCTCTAGACGCATACTGCAGCTAATCAAATCTCTTTCCGCTACAATGGCAATGTGTGGATATAAATACAAAAGACACAAACAACAGGTGACTAGAAACAATCATATAATTCCACATTTCTTTAAAAAAATATAACAGACAGATTTTTACTGATTCTTCCTGCTGTTATTGCAAAATGGATCCATGAAACGCGTGGAGTGTATTTGCATATCCGCAAACTGATTGGCTGACGGATCCGCCGCTGCCTGAAAAGGTGGACATTTCTCAACTTTTTGACGCAGGCCACGGAGCCGCATGGACGGACGGACCCAGGGGCGTAGCACCAAATGCTGGACCCTGTATACAGGGTCCCCCCCCCCTCCGAATTCCCCCTACCGGCACCCTGTGCAGAAATGTTGAGGGGGACGTGACCTAGCGGCATATGGCCACTGAGCGCAATGTGGGGCTCCTGCCAAAAAAAAAGTCTGTCCACCTTACACCCCCAGTCCGGCGGCCCTGCTAGCAGTCATCCAATCTCCCTTTCCTTAATCAAAGGAGTTGGTTTTTTGGTTACCCTCAAGGTCATTAAAAAAAAAGGAACAAGTGCATTAAAGATGGTTGTTGGCCAAGCAGGTATGTGTAAATATCTTGCTTAAAATATTTTTTAAGCGTGTGAGATATGTGTGTTCTATTTAAAGTTTGAATGTACAGAAGGCTGGAAGTTGGATGTGTGTCAGTGTTTGTGGTTCGCATTGCACCTGGCGGAGTCATGTTGTGCGGTCCTGCAGCCGAGAGGAGGTAGAATCTGAAGTGCCTTGGGCAGCTCCACCCCTCGGAGCAAAGCAGCCTGCAGTTTCTGCTTACCCAAACAAGTCAGAATACCACTAAAATGTATACATGAAATAAAAGGGCATGCTTTTTAATTTGGTTGACCTATTTTTCCTTCTTCAATGTGCATATGTGCCTACCTACCCGTCCGGAAGTTATGATGCGGTTCGACTCCCAGCTCACTTAATCATATTTAGTTTAGTTTAACAATTAAAGCCTCCACCTCAAGTTAACACAAGCCGAAGCAACTTCTTCCGTTTTAAGCTTACATATTTATTTTAATTGCCAGAGACAACATCAATTGATTGTATTTCATCAATATTAAACACCTTTTTGGGGGTATTAAATTATTTATTTTGCTGATTGAGTCATTTTCCTATTTGATTAAAGAACTGCCATTGAAACCCTACTGTTGCCATCCTCAACAGTAGGGCTAGGGTTAGTCCGCTGGAAGCACTTGCATGTAGTCTCACGACCCAACATTGCATTTATAGCACCTGTTTCCTTCTTGTGGCTGTTTCCTATTGGCCTACATTGCAGCACTCAAATTTGCCACGATACCCAAACCAGACCCAAACAGGACACGTCATGAGAAGATTGACACGTCACTAACCAATGATCGAGCCTATGAGGGTTTCGGCGGGTTGTGACGAAACTACCGAGAAGCCAATCACACGCCTGACGCCATTGTTGACAGGAAGCGTACTGGGGCTGAAGCAGCTATCCCGATCAGACCCTTGCCCATCCAAAGTTTCATTAACGCACGTCTATCTTTTTGAACGTTTGTAAGGTCGAATAATAATGATTGCTGAGAACGAACCGAGGAAAAGATGCAATGGAGGTCAATAGTAGTCGGTCTGGTCGTGTTGAGGCTGTCTCTCAGCTGTGTGGTGTGGCTAGCGTTTGGACTTGGACATAATGTGAGCTGGGGCTTTAACTTTCCTCTGAATTTTAACCTGCACACTTTGGATCTTAAGCTATTCAAAGACGAAACGGAGGCTTTTAAGGGTAATTCGTGGTCTCAGCGCATACCGAGTGGAAAATATGACGAGCCAAGGACCTCCTGTCCAAAGATTGGAGAAGACTCTCCTCAGAAGTCCTACATGAACTTCTATGATGGGAATAAGGACGAGTATGTCAAGCGGTACAACACCTTTCCAGATACTCTTAAAGCGCAAATGAAGGCCCAGGCAAAAGACATGTTCTATTTTGGATACGACAATTACATGAAATATGCCTTTCCTGAAGATGAGCTCAATCCAATTGATTGTCAGGGCCGAGGACCAGACGTCCTGAACCCGTGAGTCTTATTATTAATCTACAATGAGCAGTCCTGTTATTGATCTACAACGAGCAGTCCTACTAAGATCTACAATGAGGAGCCCTAGTATTGATCTATAATGAGTAGTCCTATAATTGATAATCAATGAGTATTCCTATTATAATCGATGTACAATCAGAAGTCCTAGATGTTGATCTACAACAAGCAGTCTTGTGTTAGGAACGCATCGCTTTACAGCCACAGTGATAAACCTTGTCATTCTCTTTTAAACGTTAATCACACACACACATTACGTTTGTAATCTGGTGACTGTGAATTAAAATTCGTGCATGTATACACCACAGTACAGAATAGTTATCGTTTCTAGTCTGCACGACAAACTCATAGGCACCGCGACCCTTGTATATAATAAAAGCATTTAGGTCTCACATTGCTGGCACATTTTTGGTGACTCCCTACTGGGGTTCTGTTTAGCTACTTTAATGTCATGTGCCGCTGCTTCTATGCCAGCAGAGTGCCACCAATATGTTTGTTTCACTGCTGTCATTTCAGGTCAAACATCAACATAAATGATGTTTTGGGGAACTACTCGTTGACATTGATTGACACCCTAGACACATTACTGGTAAACTATTTCTAACGCAGAGTTTCTGTTATACGTATAATGTTACTGTAATGTATATTTATCCTTAGTAAAGCTTGATTAGAATATAGAGAAAACTATGAGCTGAATTGCAAAAGTCTAACAGGTAGGCCTACTTTTAAAAATAATATATTATGGAGCTAATTTGTATATTCTTCTCATATATTCTCATCAGAGCCTTTCATTAGCTGGCCTTTCCACAGCTATGTTACATTATCACAGACAAAGCTATGCTGTTGCTGTGTGATTTTCACACGTTTGTTTTCTGATGCAGTGATCTGCTACGCTATCATGGGATAGGAAGTTTCTACTATAACCATCAATTGTAGTTTGTAGTACTTAGACAGGCATGATAAGCTCATACACCTTTAAATGTGGAAAAAAAACACAATTATGGGGTTTTCTTTCCATGTATACCTTTAAAAGAATAACAATGAAAACATTACCATTGTTCGGCATTTGCCTTCATCTAAAGTAACTTTGTTGAAGTGACCTGAAAGCCAAAAGATACTTACTAGAAATAACCCAACTATCCTGTGCGTTCTGAAGCAGGTAGGTTATGAGAGCTGGTAACTCTTTCGTTAATCCGTTTGAGGACAGGGTCACAATAAAAACAGCAAGACTCAAGCCATTAAGCCATATCAATATTAAAACCGCAAGCACACTTTGAACATTATAAAGGCTGGTTACATGTCCTGTGTCGAGGGGTGCTTTGAATAATGCACTAGCTTGACCATATTGTAACAGTTATGTACTATATCCTCTTCCAAGGTCCTTGGAAACATCACAGAGTTCCAAAGAGCTGTGAAGCTGGTTATAGACACGGTTTCCTTTGATAAGGACTCCACCGTGCAGGTCTTTGAGGCGAACATCAGGTACTCCATTTCTCTCCAGTCAAATATCATACTTTCCTGTAACATCAGTTAAGCTACAGTTGCTTTAGTCAACATAAAATGTTATGTTTGCAAACGTCCGCCTTTCAAGCCCAGTTTTCTCTCAATGTGATAAGTAATTACTTTTCGTTGTGAGTAATGCATTGCTGGCGTCTTATCTCCTTGATGACATAATGTTAATGCTTCTGAGACGTCTTCCTTCCAGGATACTGGGCAGCTTGATTTCCTCCCACATCCTTCTGACCGACCCAAAGCACCCTTTTGGCGACGTTGGAATCGAAGGCTACGACAACGAGCTACTCCACATGGCCCACGACCTGGCCGTGCGCCTGCTGCCCGCCTTCGAGAACACCATCACTGGCATTCCTTACCCCAGGGTGAGCCACACCACCTCTCTGCTTATACTCAAGCTGGTGGTTAGCTAGCTAGCGACATGGGCTCTCGGCGGCTAAGCTACCAACACTTTGTTCCTATCCTAGGTTGGGGGTTAGTACATTGTCAAACATTGTTAGATTGGGACCTGTTCTTTATTGCCAAGAGTTGCAGTTTCATAAATGGTGAAAACATCTTTCACATTCATACCTTGAGACAATAATGCAGCCTATAGTGTAAGCACTATATGTTTAACATCTGCCCTGACACCATGTTGACAATTAAGCACTGATATTTCTGAATAAGGGTCGCTTATACTGGATCCATTCCTCATGTTCTTGTGAGTTAGCCTTCCTTTCTAACTCAGAGGAGACTCAAATGCTAGTGAACCCTTGATAGCGCTCAC
>OOFH01049388.1:9080-19229 GCA_900323355.1 Merlangius merlangus
CCCCCGCCACGACAAAATCTCACTCTGAACTCAGTTCTAAACTTGAGAGCCCTGATACTGCTATCACCGTAATTGTCTCAGTACCACCAGGAAATGCACTCGTAGAACTAAGGAAGTACTCGTAACAGCACTATTAACCCAGGGAACTGTGAACTGTACACAGGAGTTGGCTGTTTAAAGTCCTGGCCATGAGGGAGAGGAAAAGAAAGACCGCCTGAAGACCTGCATATTTAAAATATTTAATCTAATGTATAGGATGGCAACACTCTTTAAAACAAACTACAAACATAATTCAATTGGATCTTCTCTCATGTATAACATATTATAATCTTTTGTTATTATACAATCAGGAATTCATCATTTATTGCATACAGTACATATTGCGTTAGAGGTAAAGGTGAGCCTGCACAGGTAGATTCCGAATGGCAGCCTAATATCTAGATATATCAATGGATGGCTCTGGGATGGTAGGACAGACATGGTGCACGGCTCCAGGTTCTTCTTCGGGGGCAGGAAGGGGTTTCTCACTTAAAAGAGGCAAGAACCTTTCTGCCTTTCAGAGGCTGGGGGCTCCGGAAGTTGTTCTCCATGCGACTCCTCAAGTCCTCCTCTTCTCCATTGAACACCAGCATCCGGAACTTTCCCATCTGAGAGATAGAGAGAGATCCAGAGGAGTAGAGGAAGGCAATAGTGGCTGAGTCACCATTGAGTCACCTTTTTCCTCTAAAATCTCTTTCAGTTATGACATCACTGAGTCTATGCAGGTTAGAATAACAATCAAACCATAAACAACGTACGCTCTGTTTGGGGGGCTTCCCTCTCAAGCCCTGTGGCATCGTAAAGGAAGTTCTGATGGATCATGAGTCATCCCCAACTGATCCCTCCTATGTATAGTCTTGTATTAATATCCTCTTTTACTCGAGAGTGTCCCCTCCCTCAGCCTTTAAATCAAAAAAATGTGAAAAGCTATGCCTTTCAATGCTTAATATTTCTCAAGCTGCAGGGGACATAAATCAACATCAGAAGAAAAGTTTCAATATTGAAGCATGCAGAAAGAAAACTACACCCATCCAAAGCCGAGCTCCACCAGCCTTGCACGTTAAGATATAATACCTGACAAAAACTCCATACTTAAAACATTCTGTCACAGTTGCTCCAGAACAATAATGTATCAGCTGGCCTGGATGCCATCTGTTATTCCACGCAACGGTACGCTTGCTCTACAGCTATGTGGGGAGGTGAAAAACAACATAAGACCCTGTTGTGTAAGGGCTTTTCCCTGCTGAGTCTCCATGCAAGCCTTTCTCAATTAAAAATCCCCAGAGTCCCCCTTCTTTCCCCCTGCAGCCAGCCGCTCGTCCATTCATCTGGATTATCAACATGGGGGGGGGATCAAACGCTTGAGGGTTTGGTGACTCTGGTCAGGGGGCCAGTCGCCTAGTTTAAACCCCACTCCACTGGCCCCCCCACCCCAAACACACACATGCTAGGGACATGGGTATGCGGATACCAAGCTCATGACTGCACACAAGCCCCCTCTGACAGAGAAAAGCCGCCAGCCCTTGAGGAATGGCGGATGAAACAGAGGAAGTTGGCATGTGAGGAGGGCACCCGGGGGATCTGGCAGTTGGCTTCCCAGGAAAACAAGCACAGGATTTCAGCCTCAAGGCCTCCATTTGATCACCGCACGCGACCAGCCATCAGCGGGGGAAAAGACTAATCGGAATTATTCAAGTCAATTAATTATAATTAGTTTACCTTATTTTAAAAGGCTTTGTTATTGTCGTTCACTTATCCACTTGAAATACTGGTTTGCACAGAAAATTCAAGGGAAAAAAAGTACTCCAGAGAATGAAAGGCTTAATTCGGTTTGAGACGACACCTCTTGTGCTGCAACATTTTACCTGTAAAAACACACCCAGAGGTGGTCAATCGGCCATCTCTCTGGACTCCCAAACTTCTAACAAGACCAAAATTTGGCCAGGACAATGCACGTTAACCAAAAAAAAACGGCATGTTACCGCATGTGCATTTTCTAAAGAAAATGCGCGTGGTTGCACCAACTTGTCTCGTGTGCAAGGTTCCGGGAGCATGCCAACATGCCAATGCCGCCGACGGTAGTGAGCGAGCACGCCAAGTTTCGACTTACTGGGCTGCTTCGACGCAAACTTCCAATTGATCGAACAATGGGGCTGATCGTTTTAGTTTTGTTGTGAGTTATGGTTCCCCCTGTCGCCAAAGAGGTGCTTTGCTTTTTGGAGACCTGCTTAAGCGCTGTTTCTATAGGACAATTCACCATGACATCACTATACGTTCTTCCATCTCATTAATATATATATATATACACACATACATACATACATACATACATACAATGCGTTTTCCAGCAAACACATTACAATCTGTAATCTGTTAAAGGCCTTGGTCAAGTACATTATCATTGTGTTCGACTTATCCAACCCATCCATCGAACAGAGATCAGATTGAGAAACTGTAGTTCTACTAAAACCTTAGAGTAGCACTTTACAATAAGAGTATATCAATTAACCATACAAGGTTATGGTGTTCATGTTAAGTAAGGTATTCAATTATAGGATTTGTGTTAGAGGTAGTGAGTTAGGGTTTATCCCAATATCCCTACCCATAACACTTACCCAATGCTAATGCTATATTAGTTAATGCTACTGCATAAGAACAAATTGCAATACATTTTTCATTAACATACCATTTTTGCATTTTTGCAAGTATTACGATCCAACGCAAACTCTTCAAATTTGGCCTGAACGCAACAAACTGGGTCTCTTTTTTTCTCTGCATTTACAGTTGGGTGAATGAGTTTTTAAAACTCAATGAGTTTTTAAAAAACTCAATCATCCAGGACCTTACTAAATGTACAAAAATACTTGAGAGTCTGGTGTCTATTATGTGTTTTCACCTTTTGCGGTGAGGGTAGTCATATCTGCCGCCTTTACCTGTTTTTCGGAAACTACAATTGGCTCCTTCAGGACAATCCAGATAACGCTCTCATGCAAAGGGGGCGTGGTCAGAGAGCCGGGGTACGTCCAGAAGTGAAGGCTGCTGGGTAGAAGGCACTTGGGGTTGAAACCTTTGAAATCTGAAACGCTTCCCTGTGGACAGAAAAACCCAAAATAGAACCCAGAACAGTTCAGATGATCAGGAAATGACCATATAATCATATCCCAAACACTTCCACTTATTTATTCATCTATGTTTTACTTAAGTTCCTACCATTACCTTAAACTTCACCATGTACAAGGCGTCTGTTATCTTGTGGAGCCATCTGTGATCATCACCTGTCTAGCAGAAAAACAAAATGTGTTGTTATTTAACACATGTTATTGATAAAAATAAGATTTACAAAATTGTTTTACATTCTTTGGCTCCAAATGCAGAATGGTCTTAGGGTAACAAACCAAATCGATGCAGACACATTTCTATTGAATTTCAAGTAGCTTTCAAATTCAGATGGCCCTTCTGGTGAAAGGGATACATGTTCCAGTGACCGTCAACCACAATGCAAAACTGTTGGCGATATTCCCGCTGTGGTTAGCCATTGGTTGGCTTAATATCAAGGACATAGTTTATTGCATTTTACCATGTAGAAGTCATCAGTCCACCTTATCCATAGAACTGCTCAAGGTTTCCAGGTTTTTGGAATACTTTCCTTGCCAGTTTTAAGTCTTATGTGTTAGGAGATGTCCTGTAATATTGGTTTCAGAATCAATTGTCATAAAGAACTAAACACAGAGCTGTAGAATTAAGTTAATGTGATTAAGTTACCCCATTTATCATTACTGTGCAGGCTTAAATAGCATTATTAAAGGAAAATGTATCGATAGGGCATACAAGTGGAAGAACATCAGCATGTATAGTCTGTACTGATTAGTAAAGTCACATCAATGCATTATCAGTAGCTTCTAAACCTTACCATTTCAAATCAACTTTGTTTGATCCTTTGACGTACGACTAGAAATTACCATAGGACAATCAGTGAGACTGATGATGCAGAACTAAGCAATGTCAGCATAGCCCTTTAATCCCTTTCTGAAGCTCTAGCAGTCACCAGGTGGCAAAAGCAAAGTTAAATATAGGAGGGAGAGTTTCTTAACACTGCCCACTGTTTACTTATTAAGGATTCAAAAGGGCCTCTACTCTAGTCGTAAAGATAAATAAACATCAACATAAACAAATAAAATAACGTTTATTTTAGGCTTTGTGCCTTAATTAATGCTAATTTAGAGCCTTATTTAGGCAGTTAGTCAAGCTGACGCTGAAATGAGTATCAACGAGATGACCCTAATAGATCCAACAGGACCACTGCAGGGGAGAACCAAGCGTTGGCAGCCTACCTCCAGGAAGATGCCCAGGACGGCCAGGCCGTCGGGTTCCTTGGCAGCCTGGCCAAACGTCTTGTATTTCTCAGCGTTCCAGTGGACTAGATGAAGCTGTGGAGATTGAGATAGGATTACTACACACTACAGTCTGGTTAGCCTGCCTTGTTCTCATGCTGCTCTTATTATCCCAATGTGCTGTTGGGAATCTTTGAGACTCATCATTAAGCACTGGGGGAGGGGGGGGGTTAGTGCATCTTGCTCAAGGTTGAACATCCATTTTCCTCACATGTTCCAGTGTTGATCTGAGACATGAGCTGATAAGATGATGAACCTGATGACTGACCTCTGACGCAAAGGCCTTCCCTGCCACGGTGTGTTCGGACCCATGGCATCCCTTCTCCCCCCAGTGGAAGTGGAACTGCCTCAGCCTGTAAGGGTTGGGCAAGGCCCCCCCATGGATCACTGGAGAGAAGGATTGAAGGTTAAAACAATTCAGAATGTGAATCTTAAGAAAACAGCACTGATCCTTTTTTGATTGATTTATTGTGTCTGATTACTCTTTAAAACCAGATTAGAGTGTTCATAAGACAAAAGCAACATTTTGCACTTTTGCACAAACTCCTTTAAATAGATCCTCTATGTGGATGGTGGCATCTCCTGAGAAACAAACCTAATTGATTTTACTCTGAGAGAAATTGAGAAATGATGCATTATGTTTGCATCATCTCATGTCTATGAGTAGACAGGTCTTACTCTGTACTGTTTAATGACTCAAATGCCTTCTCAACTATATATTATTCTGTAGAAAAACAGAACAACAAGACCAGCAGAAACTGATGGTGTTGGCTGCTGGCTGCCGGTGGTGTCATGACGATGATGGATGCGTCAGCAAACAACCTGACATTTCTGAGATTATCATCTGGCATAATTATGGACTGTTGGGCAAATATCCACCCAGTAAAAAAGGGCAAATAAGGGCATAATAACCATGATGGTCGCCCTATAGCATTACATTTCTACTGCAGTAGACAAACACTCATGCATCTAACTACCGCATAATCAGAGGGTTGGGTCAGTCCTATGATCTGGTTCTCTTGTCTGAAAGGCTGTTTGCACTTTATCACATTGTAGCTTGATAAGCCTTTTTTAGAGCATGCATTTAAAGACGTTGAAGTCGGATCTTATTCTATAAGCCTTGTCTGAGCTCAAATTAGGTTCATGTTCTTTGTAGAGAAGAAGCCAGATACACTCAGTATAAAGTCGCCTTAACCTTTTTCTAAGGGTAAATTACAAAATAAATCTACAATTGTCTTTGCAACAATTAACAGTTTAGCAGGGAGCCTCTCACCTGATCTGGCATCGGAGTCGTCAAACTCGACCACGACGGAGTGTCCATTATTGGAGATGTTGATTGATGTGCATTGGTCGTAGGAGAGTTGGATGGGAGCCAGGCGAGGGTCGAACGAGGCTTCGGAGGGGACTATGTCGATGGGAGACTGGCGGCTCCCTTGGGCGACGGGGTAGTCCTTATGCCACAAGGATGGGCCTAAAGAAACACATGGATGGTGGCATTTTATTCAAAGCGGTGTATTTATAATTGAGTCAGTCGGCATATCTGTTGGGAAGCAACAGCTTTAAGGTCCACCTTATCGAGGCGAAGCAGTGAGCACCATGGGATCTCAATATAGACACTATATGGCTTTATATAGGCCTAATTATTGAAATTGCAATGGTGACGTAATTACAAACATATTTTTAAGTGTTATTGCCTCATGTAAAAAACAATATCCAACAAATCCTCGCAAAAATATAGGCAATGCCATAATTCAATTATATAAATCTAAAGAAAAAGCCTAGCCGTATAAATAATAACGCTGGGATTTAAAAGGTTTGATGAGCACTTTGGACTGAGTTGTGTGAAGGAAAGGGGATAGTGAGAGGAAGTAAAGCATTTTTGTTGCGAGAGCTCTGTAGGGCAGAGATAACCAAACAAGTGTGAGACAAGTGGTTAAGCACGACTATAAACAGCAGATAATCTGACTAATCTGGAATTAAAAACTGCTTGGTCTATCAACAACAACTAGGTCCTACGTCACACAAATCCTGCTGCATCAGAAGAAGAAGTAACGTTCCTTGATTGGAAAACATTTTGTAGGTCCACATTACGCATGCATGCCAAACGAATAGGCTACTATGAAAAATGAATGAATGAATGATGATTCGGGATATCCATGCTTACCATTCTCTTCACCGTACCCCCAAGTAGACCCCTTCATCTCCTCTTAATGAGATCGTTTTAATTTTAATTTTTTCCCCGCCCTGTCTTTCTCACTCAGTCCTACACTGATCAGGCTGCATCGGTGCGTCTTCTTGTTTTAATGATCAAGATGAAGGTGGGAAGGGACAATTATCCTTCAAGACACGCCCCCTCCCAGCATTACTTATTGCATTCTGTCGCTCGGCGGTGTTGTTATTGTTTCATGTTTTTAGATTGTTTAGCGGAAACGATGTAAAGGATTAAACACCCTGCAAAACATTAGAAAAAAATAAGATAACAATTGAAAACATAACATTTGATCAACTATATTTAATATACAGTCTCAAATTATAGTCGCCTTTCTTTTTCTTTCTTTCTTCCTATCTCATTTTCTCTCTTTTTTTAACTTTCGTACAGTTTTTTTTCTTTTTCATTTCATTGTTCAGGTCTGTGAGTCTTTTTGTGTGTTCAGATTTAGCCTTAAAGGGAATACGAATCAAATTCCTGCATATAATCGCCCGTGCGTTAGACAAGGGGTCTTCCAACAACAAAGGCTTCGTTGTTGGAAAACGGACACCCCTAGAGGACAAAGTAGGGGACGAAAGACAAGCTCATCGCAAAGTCCCGCGATGTTTCGATTTGTGCGCTTTGTGGGTAGTACTAGTCCTATGGTAGGCTACTAGCCTGGAAGCTCTAGCATGGCAACAACTAAAGCATCCAAAGAGCAGAAATATGACAGGCAGCTGAGGTAAATTAAACGTAAATGTATACTAAGAAGGAAACGTAAATCAGCATTTTTATTTAGATATAACTGATGCAGAATAGGCATGCCTAGCGTTAGACCTGTTTAGCCAACAGGCTAAACATAAACCAACATTACCAACATTACTCAGTAAGCCAATGTAATGATTTATTGTAAGGTGATGATACATTTCGTATCTTAATCGTCGTATAGTCGTATTGTAATAAAGTGCTTTCCTGCTTCCTGCTTGCTACTCCGTTCATGAAAAAAAACAAAACCCTAAATAAATATTCGGCATCTGTAAGTAAGCTACCGGTAGAGGAGTGTGCAATGTACAGGTTCTAGTTCTTGTATGCATTCTTGCGTCATGATCCAACCCTGTCTTGCAGACTGTGGGGGGACCATGGACAGGAGGTTTTGGAGAACGCCCACGTCTGTCTCATCAACGCCACCGCATCAGGGACAGAGATCCTTAAAAACCTTGTTCTTCCAGGTGACCACAGTATTACAATACAGTTTCTTCAAATCATACAGACGTTGACTAATCATAATCAACTTTTTAATTGTGAATTCAAGGCATAGGAGCTTTTACCATCATTGACGGCCACACAGTCTTAGGAGAAGATGTGGGAAACAAGTGAGGAATTAAATGAGAATCACATTATATTTGTGGACTGATTCAGATTGAATGAGATGTGCGCAATGGAATCAATGTGTGACCCAGTCTGAATTTTGTCTTTGCCTTACAGCTTTTTCCTCAGCCAAAACTGCATAGGAAGGGTATGTCCAGATGTCTCAATATAAGCAAAATGTGCACACCAATAGTCTTCCTCTCTTTTCGAAACCTCCTAAACATGTGAGTGACCTGCAGTGCATAAGCGCTGGACACCTCGGCCTTCTGTGTAGAAAAATAACACTCATAACAGCACTGATCACCAGTAATACCTCCTTCCAAGCATAGTCCCATCAGGGATGTCGAATGCAGGCCCAAACCACAATCAAATCCCAGTTTTCCATCCCCAAACCACATTTTGGGTGCATGGAAATTAGCATTGAAAACAGATGACCCATTGTGCAATCAGATGCGCCGATCTCTTCTTGCCCTTAAATGGATAAACGTTTGCCCATCACTTTTACTAGCCAATCAAAGGCTGCCAGCCTCTTTATTCCCTTAAATGATAAAACAGGCAGCTGCTTAGGCAGGTAGCAGGATCATCACATATCCACTGTTGTTTTGCCAGGGTAGGTCCTTTAAACACGTCTTCAGTTAGACCCAATGTGTTCCCTTCATCAAAGCCCTAGCTCTACCCACTCACGCCAATCTCTTCTTTTTTTAAGTTGCGATGAAATGTACAATTAATATCGTGACACACATTTATTTTCAAGAACCGGGCCCAGGCTGCTACTGAGCTGCTCCAGGAGCTGAATAGTGATGTCTCTGGAAACTTTGTTGAGGAAGTATGTTGACTCTTTGAAACACATTTTAAAATCCACTCGGGGTGCCGACCCCGAGTGGATTTCAACCCTTTTGGTGGGCACCGTAATCCATTCTGGAGCAATAATAATATTTTAATGAATTTCAAAATTGGGTTTTCAAGACTGACGGTGGCCACCAACAATTTGAATTGGGAAACATTGTTACCTACATAATGTTATACCTTAGCACTGTTTTTAAATGTTTTAAATTTAGTTAGACACAAGCCAGTCTTCTTAAATGACGGAGCTTGAATCAATTAAGTTTAATTTTATCTTAAAGAGATGATACGTTATGAACATTGAACAGATTGTGAATAACCTGTTGGTCTATCTTCTCCAGAGTGCAGACCAGCTGTTGGACAATGACCCCGAGTTCTTCCACAGGTTCTCCATCGTTATTGGGGTTCAACTTTCAGAAAGGTACTCATACCAAGGCACAGTTTCCCACTCACAACTTGTTTGGACTTACTATGATTGCTGACTAATGGTATTGTTTTTGGATGATACTTGCATTAGAAATTATTTAAATGGCTTGAAGGTCCTGACCTGTATATGCACACAGCCATGTGCAAATAAATCAGTATTTGGTGCAACACTCATACATTCACTGGAATATTGATGTTGCAGGCAGATGTTGATCTGGTTAAAACAATTTTAGAGTCACTATACCTCATGAGGCAGAATGCTCTAAATATAACTATTTAATTTCTTATTTCAGTAGATTGGTTGTGATTCTAGTTTGTACTGTTATGGTTTTAGTTGGCATGCTGCAGTCAGTGCTGAATCCTGCTGTTTGAGCCCACTGAGCCAGCCTGTGTTTTGTATTCCCTGGGTGTCAGCACGCGCCTGAGGCTCGGCTCGGTTCTGTGGGCCGTTGGCGTTCCCTTCCTGGTCTGTTGGACCTATGGCCTCATGGGCTACATGAGGCTTGTGGTGAAGGAGCATACAGGTGAGAGCTTCGCATGTAAATCTTTAACATATAAAGTCCATAAGATTCAGTTACATTTTGAAGGCGTGATCAGGTGTAAAACACTTACAGTATGTTCCAGTCCGCAGAATTAGTGACTGACTTAATTAACTTAAGTTGAATCGAATAGGGAAGAAGTGAATCATTACATCTAAAAGATAAGCCTTGTGAGACGATCCAGATATTGGAAGTTTGCTTTTCTCAATGAATATCAGTCTGGTCCTTGCTGGGCAGCAATGGATCTCTGTGCTCTTGCAAAAACATGCTGAGGAAAAGCAAACAAATATCCTTTGAGAAACTCCATCAGTGTAGATATTAATATTATTAATTAATATTAATATTATTAATATTA
>OOFH01049459.1:0-14807 GCA_900323355.1 Merlangius merlangus
TCCATTACATTTTAATTATATACATATTTTTATAGCTTCCTTACTGGACAATGTTGCTGAAAGTTTTGTTTTGGACAGAAATAATGTTAAAATTAACTATCTGGCTGCAAGATTAATTGATTCCTTTTGCCTGAGTAATTAATTAATAATTTTATAATTGCATAGTATTTTAAAGCTCATATCCTATAGGACTAGGGAAAAAAATAGGGTTAGTATAATTGTATTTGGTCCAGACACAATTACTTGAGCTGACAACTCAGAGGTTCTGGGAGCCTGTCTTTGCAGCATAGACTACATTTTGCAATGCTATGATTCCACACAGTCGAAGGATAAACTACCACTTGATTGCAAGAAAACGAGATAGGCACATGAATATAATCTAATTATACGCGTATAATGGAGACCAATGAGAACATTACCATATTCCTATATGTTATAGCGCTTCTCATTAGCACATTAGCAAGTCCCAAAGTAAGATATGAAAATTTGGTGACACTTAGTATCAGTAGCTTTAATCAGTCTGCCTCAAATTTGTATTAATTTCCCGATGATCAGGATTGTAGGCCTAAGCTACAACATATGCCCGTAGCCTATGTCTGTTTTTTTTTTTATTATAGTTTACTAGTATAGACTTTAGATTATGGAACAGAATGATTTGTTTTACAAAAAATAAATAATAATATTTGTTTATTTATTTATGCCGTTCACACGTCATATAAAGACGTCAGCCCTTCTTTATCAATATTTATTAATATATATTAACTTATTAACTTATGTGTCAAAAAGTCGTTTTCCCAATAAACAAATGTTTCTCAAATAACACATTGAAGCCGATGTATTCTCTCGGTTATGAATCCCAAACGATAAGCGTCCTCAAAATACGATCTATTTAACGTTAGGGCCTTTCAATACTTTACCGTTCACCGTGGAGGCTGCGCGCGCACAGCTGCGCGGGCACGATTTCAGGTGTCCGTGATGGACGAAGACCAGCGGCAGCCATATTGGTTGTAGTCCACAATTATTGGGGTGAAATATTAAGGTAAGATTGAATCGCCACAATCTAGCTATCTCAAATAATTTAACATGGATGGTTATTTGCACAGAAAATATACTTGAATATATATACATATATATATCAGGGACGCTATATTTTCCTTAAATGGATCACCTTCCGTCTAACCGTCTAACCCAGCGTAGTAGCCGCCAGTTGGGCAACTTTTCAATTATGAATAAACTCACGAAGCTCTTAATATAACATGTAAGTTCAATCACGGCTTAATTGGGATTTGTTAATTAACGGCTTAGCCCAAACGTCATATATTTGAACAACCACAAATTAACGTCCGTGCTTGTGTATAGAAGGATGTGGCGGCTCTAATTGAGTGCGCCTGCGCCACAAGCGGTACATCGTCACTGAGCAATGACTGCAGCTGTTTTACGATGTACAGCAGCATAGGAATGTTATTGGTTGTTGTTTTGTGTTGGTCAATGTTCAGTAATTAATCCTGAAATTTGTAGATGGGTTTGAAACTGCCACTGCATTTGTTGTGAGACTTGGCAAAACAAAGTTCTAATTTGGCTACGTTACAGTATATTTACGTTTATTTTAGAGATAACGTTACTATAGCTCTCTGGAGTCATGATGAGTTAAAGGTATACCTAGTGGGGGTGGGTCCCTCCGTGAAATATTCACTTGAATATATCTGCCAACTATTAATAAAGTATTATCATTACATAATAAATCAACAAAAAAACATAGCGTTTATCCTCGTTTAATTGTGTGATATACTTGTCACTGCCAGCAACCATTTAAATGCGTCTGAACGTCAATGATTTGGGCTAGGCTATTTATTGATCATTCGAAATAATATGCCCTTCTCCAAGTCAGGGGCGCTGGCCACGTTGGAGTCAATGTAAGCTCGCTAACTTTTTGCTGTCTATCTGGCAGAGAGAGCTTTTCATTGGCGCGAGAAAATTCGCCCTCGGGTCGCACTAGTGTGCGCCCCAGGCCAATGGTATCGCTTTTCTTTTTTGTTATCACCACATGATTGTGACAATTCAGCGAATCAATCAAATAGGCTACCTCCCTCAGCAGCATTCGCGCACCACAACTGCGTCTTGCCCGGGGCGTAACTGGACGTAGAACCGCCACTGTCTGCTGCCCACCTTGAGGTCACCTGATGGGCAGAAGGGTCAGGGGCTGCTTTAAAGAGCCTAGCTTGTGTGGTGGTATGCACACACATGCATTAGGATGTTAATGTAACCGAAAGATGCATGATGTAAATTGGGGTGGATTTCAGAACAGGGGACCACATCCATATCAATTCCTGCATCATATATCCCCTGTGTGGCTAGTCGCATAATGTAAATAGGCTACATTTTACCTACAGGAATATTATTAAATGAATAGTGTATATCAACAACAACGTACTCGCTTCTTATTAGATGTGTTTTTATATCTGGAAACAGGATGTTTGTATCGTTAGACCGTCCTAATATTCAAGTCTGCTTTTCAAAAACGTAGTCGTTCAACTTCAAAAACTTCAGAAACAGTTGGTGAACTTGCAAGTTCCGGATGTTTTCTCCAGGCTACCGGATCGTTGAAGTCACACGAAAACGCATTGTTTGACTTGCCATGTGTGATTCACTTTAGCCAATATGATACATGTTGAAATTGCAAAACTTACTTTTACAGCCTTTTATCCCAATCTGGCTCAAAGTGGGCACCAGCAGGGCTCAACTAACTAGGCACTTTGTCTCACTCAGCTGAAGGATAATGTACGGCCTGATCAGCCAGCACCACGTCCATTACATTCTGGTACATGGCTTTAGTCATTTCACTGGCTGATCGGGTTGCGGGTTCTATTCACATTCTAGTTGTCTGAACTCTAGTTACTGTCCTTTATGTGGTAGACAATGATTTGCAGCAGTCACAAGAAACTGGTTTGACAGAATTCAAGTATGAATTTCACAAACACTATTCTACACATTATCTCCTGAATCAATTTATTTTGTCATGGCTATATATTATGTTGTAACAACTCACTTGTTTGACAAGAGACACAGTTAGCCCTTGAAATGATTTTTCTAGGCAAGATCTACATTTCCTGATCATTTGCAGGCATTTCAGTGGTTGGGAGAGATGACGCGTCTTACTATTTGGTATTGACATTAGGTATTTAGAGGTTTCCAAATTAAATTCTTTTTTTTTGGATTGCTGTTTACGAACTTCAGGATGATTGCTCAACAAAGTATTTACCCCACCCATTCTAATCTAGTGGTTAAACTAGATTAAGGTCACACCAACACTTAAGCTCCAACAAGAAAAGAGATCAAGAAATGTTTGAGAATACAGGAGCATGTCTCCTCGCCAGCAGACTGAGCTTTCTTCATGTGTATAGTATATATTAATTATATTTATTTTAACATAAAGTATGTTTTTTTATGTTAAGAAACGTACTTCCTATATGTGAATGTGTCCGTGTGCGTATTTGTTTGTTTGTGTGTGTGTTTGTGTGTGTGTGTGTGTGTGTGCGTGCGTGCGTGCGTGCGTGCGTGCGTGCGTGCGTGTGTGTGTGTGCAGTAGCTCACACTGATAGGGACGGGGCTGCTGCCCCTCAGAGTGAATTGTTTCCCTGTCCATCCAACATTCAAATCCAAATATGGTCACGGTGAAATGCATCTCAGATTGCTTCTGTCCTGTCAGAGATTGGCCAGATAGTCCTGCTCAGATGTATACAATCCATACTTTAGACCCTTACTAGCACACTGCAGATCTGCTACTCACTCTTCGCAACACACGCACACACGCACACACGCACGCACGCACGCACACCATCCATATTCACATACATTTTAAGAACATAGGTACTTTGTTGAGATGTTAAACAACTTTTTGCTGTCATGAAATGATATGGCCTTAATTCCTCATGTGGTATTCTTTTGTAGACCATGTAAATAAGAACTGCATCGGCAGTCTGTGGCATCTTGAAGCTGAAACAGGTAGGCCCCTGGACTCCATCAAAACAACACGGCAATTAATGAACCAATCGGACGCTCCGGAGCGCCAGCGTTCACAACAACATCTCGTCTGAACAAAGACAAAGAGGGCCTTTGAGGAGGGGGCGAGCAAGCACAGAAAGAGGTAGGCATTTTACGGAGAGGTCAAGAAAGGCTCTTTTGTCATATTCGAATGCATGGGCGTATTGTTATGGAACACACATTATACAGGACGGCGTGAAACAGAAGACAGAATGTGCCCGTACAAGTCCCCTTCGATCTTGCCGGCCTGAATTCCTGCGTAAGATGAGCATGTGAACTTGGTCTTTCATGCCGTGTTAGGTGTCTTTTTCTTTCCCTTGCTACTGTTAAAAGTAATACATCTGTGGGAATGGAGTCATAGTGTTGTGTGATCCAAGATTTTTCTTTGAAAACACTTTAAATCTTGCTGAGCTCCTACACTGGTTTCAGTCACTGGTTCAGTCACTCTAAACCTCCCTGTTTAGGGACTGCACCCAGGTGAGCGGTATCTGATGTCTCATTTAAAGATCTCATTCAACCGTAGCAGGTTTAATTCTTCTCTCATGGTCAGGGTACTAACCGCTTTGGGACTTGGGAATTTTAAGTTAATATTAAGTTTCAGTATTAAGATAGTATTAAGTTTCATCTCTATGGCAAAGATGAGGTCTTTTTGTTGTTTTTCCTTTCTAAGTCGGGTTAGGTATGTCTTCTTTCTTGGAACAAATTAGAAAAGAAATCACTCCCTATAACACATAATTTCTATAAGTTGCACACACTCCCCTTTTCCTTTCTCTTTTCCTTCCCCTTCATTTTACAGGGGAACTCAACTTGGCCAATATATTACCTCTGCATTACCCTTACCCTTTATAACTCAAAACATTGCCAACATTTGTGGGCCCTAATTTTCACTTGTTGCTCGACCACTGTTGAACACTTTTAGGCTGAAACAAATAATTTGTATAAATTGAATTAGAAGAAAAAAAAAAACGATTTTTTTTTTTGGAAAATGAATTCTACAAAGAGTAAACACTGTGCTGAAGACACATGCTATAGGGGTATTATAAGTCAGCTTTTGCTTGTTAATTGGAAGGGTCTCCTCTAATCGAGTCCCTCTCCATTTTAACGCCCTTTCACCTCCAGTACTTTTCCGCTACTGTCAGCGCGTCAGGAAATCAGCCACTAGCCCCGCCCCTTCTAGGGCTGGTTCTACCGGTGGCATGCATGTTCCCTATTGAGGTTACTGGGTGTACACGAGCTCTCCGTCTTGTGGGGCAGTGAGCAGCGTTAGGCCTATAGGTGTCGCTCGGCTGCACTGTTTGTCATAAACATTATCAACATGTATCAGTTGTCCAGGCTAATCAGGGTATGAAATATGCACGATGTATGATATAGGCCTATTAAACCTGCACTTTACAACTTTCGGACCTTTTAATTGCAATGCCAGGATTTTTTTTCACACTTATTTAAAAACAAAATCTCTGGTGCAACAGTTTGACGTAAACTGTGATTCAGTGTAAAACCACTTCCTTACATACAGGCAATATATTACACAACTGGTTTGCAAGAGAAATGTAATTGAAATGTTCATTTATTTATACCGTCTCTTTTTTTAAGCATGCTTTGCATTTCCAATTCCTTCATATGGGTTGTTTATATAGGTGTTCCAAGATTGCATGCATCAGCATATTTGTGTATGTGTGTGTGTGTGTGTGTGTGTGTGTGTGTGTGTGTGTGTGTGTGTGTGTATGTCAGATTTGTGTTTTACGAAATGTATATATGCCTGTACAAGTCATACACCATATTTGGTCATGAAAGGCTCGGGAACGCGATGTGCATCAACTTGTCACAGTGAAGCTGTCTTTCACTGAGCCTTATCCAGTGTAGTGTTCTGGGAAGTGCTGCAACGTTTTTTTTTACAAACGTCTTCGTCATCACAGCGTCTGCCAATAATCTCAAAGACAGTAGCCAGTATAATTCCTCTCTGAAAGCTGTTGTTGTAAGGATGGTGACGATCAGTGTGTTATGCTGTCATTGTTCAAGGCTGAAGACCTTCTTTATTGAGGTTTTGTATTTTTGAGTCATAGTTTATAATCTTTCCCCTTAATCTCACAAGACTAGAAAAACGGTTGATTGTCCAGTTTCTTTTTCTATTGTATTATATGAGTTGCATTTTGCATTCTTCAGAAATCCAATGAAGAGCCCTTATCAAGTTTTCCAACCGACTGGTTCAAAGTTTTGTTTTGAATGCATTAACATAACTGGGATGTTGGATGTTGGAACTTGTTTGATTAAAAAACGCTTCAGGAGGAACCTTCAAAGTGGGGTGTTTGGATAGCTGTAGTGAACAAAGTAAGCTTATTTATTCCTGTTGTCACGATCAAGTCAGACTATGTTGCAACAGATTCTCGGAAGCAGCACTACCTTTCACACCAAACAACATTGGTATCAAGGTTATTTTGAAGTGTTTCTTTGCTCAGGCATTATCAATCATCGATATCAAACAAATAGTTACAACACAACTATTTTGCACAACTAACTTGCAAGATAATTTCAGTGTATAGGCCTCTTATAGAAATTGGTGTAACACTAGCTAATTTATTAGGTTGCCATGGCCTCCTGTAATGGCACAAATTGTGTATTTGTTGTGTTTGGAACTTTGCTGCTATGGAGATGGAATGTTGTTAGACTACTACAAATGAAAGAGCCTGCATGTTTCTTTAGAATTATATGAGAAGACCATTCAAACTATTGTCTAGTGCTGATTTTCCTTTGTGCTGCATTGCATTGATGTTCTGGATTGTTAGTTAGAAACTAGTGAAATGTCTGCTCAGAGGGGCAAAGCTGTACCCACATACATTGACATATGACTCACTGCCGTGCAACTTGGGAATATGATCAGCTATTTATTCAGTCACTACAAGAGCCACTTCCAAAAACACTCAAATTATTTATCTTAAATATTACCTACAGTACCTTTTAAACAGCAATAAGCCAAGCTCTCTTCATAGCAATCTTACCTAGGTTTATGATTTTTCAACCTGCTTCATGAAACAGAAGGGGATTCAATAATGTGGGATGGTGGCTTTTGATTTGATAGTTTATGTATGAAGATGTATGCGATATTAAGAATAAATTGAAAATGGCATTGTCTTTTTTTAAGCTCCTATCATCTAAACAACATTTTTTAATTTTTATAATTGGAGAGGCGATACCTCATGATAATCATATGATGCACCTGATATCAGGACATGTGATCATTTGGAAAAATTCCCCGCTTCCTCTTGTGGGGATAAGTTTCTGTGTTTGCATAAATCTGACACCGCAACCGGCAACTAACAACCGTCCGACTTCTGAACTCTTCAGCCAATGACGAGCCGGCCCAAGCCCAGTGCCGGATTATCCATAAGGTCATGTGGGCCAGTGGGGCACGTGGTCACCAACCACTGACCAGTGGGGGGGGCACCCAGTGGCGCTTTTAGGCACGGGCGACGGCTGCCCGGGGCGCCATATTTGTGGGGGGCGCCAAATCACATGGGGGCGCCGCGAGCAGAAAAAAAAAACGCGCTGCGTAGCGGTTTTCAATGAAGTACATAACATTGTGTGAGGAATTGGTGTTTTGGCGCCCCCTCTGGCTGCAGGCGCACCTGCTCGTTGAGAAGTTGCCGTGCCCAGACGGAATACGTAATGAAACCCCCACTGAAGTCCATAGGGTCGCGATGCAACCCCCATGCTACCTAGGCGTCAATAATCGCGATTATGACAAATGTTTGGGATAGCATACTAACCATGTTCAATGCCACTACTAAGACTTTGCAAACGCATGGCATAACTTTATACAATGCAGAACGTCTTTCGGGGTCACTGCGTTCTTATGTGGCATCGCAGTGGGATCAGTGTGAGAAGTATGAAAATGGTGCTTCAGATATTGAAGGAGTTACTCGCCTATATGAGGAGGAGACTAAAAGAAAGCAAAAAAAGAAAATCGATTTTTGACATTTGGATTTAAGTGCTTTGCTTTTTGACATTTTGAATTGAGTCATTTGAATATATTGCATGGTCATAAGCCCATATGTATGTAGTTGGACAAGTTAATAAATTAAATTTGAGTAATCCCCTTGCTTATGTCAGGGGGACAGCAAGTGTTGGGGTTGGGGCGCGGGGGCTTTGAGGTATAGTGCCCAGGGGCACCACATTGTGTTAGTACGGGCCTGCTCAAGCCTGTCTGCTATTCAGTTAACTGGTCATTGTCTTTTGCTATAACCCATCTAGAACCGGTTTTAAAAAAGGTTTTAAAGAGCGGATGTTTTTTTAAGAGCGGTGTCAATAATTGACAGAATGAAATACAGTAGATAAAACGGGTAATGATTTGGGGGTGGGCCGCTTATGGAGGTGGATGGCACCTGGATGGCGGCAGGGTGAGGCCGCTAAGGGAAAGAAGCTGTCATACTTCTAAAAACCCTGTTGACAACCGCCACAGAATCACCACACCCCTTGACACACAGCACATAACAAATGGTACAGCAACACTGCACTTGATACCAATCTCTGTGAAGCTAGGGCAAGTGCGAGGAGAGTAGGTCTTTTTTTGCTTAAGGTCACGTCAAATATTAGAAAAGTGATGCTAGAATCAGGTTGACCACGAGTGCCTGTGCGAATGAATTAACCATGTGTTGTACTGTACCTCACCTAAGCTATATCTCTGGTCATCCGACCCTTTCTCTATCTGGACAGCTTGGACAGCTCTGTCTTTGCTCCTGGTTTCAATTCCCTATTAAAGTAACAGCTGGTCCTAACTCACCTCCCCCTCTCTCTATAGCATACTCTTGGGCTCAAAGTTAACCCCTTCTGAGGTCTGGCCTGTTTAACACTGTCAAAATCAAAGCCAGCGATAACATTTGCCAAGCCCTATGAGGGATTGGATATGATATTCCAAGAATATCATATCCAATCCCATAAAAGAGGAAATAATATGATTGACGTATTTTAAATGATATCCTGAGCTATGATGGATTGTTGGGCTCGGACTTGAACTTTTTTGGATTGTTGTGGAAATTCTTGAATAAAAAGAATAGACTTGGCTTTCCTTTGTTACAGTTGCAATGTGCAATTGCTAACTATAAAGGAATTTGGGTAATACTGTAATTGTAACTGAGTTAGCGCGTCCTGCGATTGAGATGGGGAGATTTGACGATCAGTCCCAATCATGTTTGGTGCGCTCAAGTAAGGGTTTAACATTGTATCTTAAGAGCTTGCGAAATATATATTCCCAGATATGTGAAGCGCTCGCACTCAATCTCAAAAGTAATCTGCAAAAAATCGGCCTCCTCTTCCAGGTTGAGGATGGGGAAAAGTATACTTTTCTTGAGATTACATTTTAACCCCGAAACATTAACAAAGTCATATAGTGTATCCAAGAGTAAGGGTATGGAGTTCATTGGGTGCACAACACAAAGAAGCAAATTATCCACGTAGAGGGAAACCCGAGTCACTTGATCCCTAACTATACCTCAGATCAGATGTAAGGGCAATAGCCGCAATATCACTAAGAAAGGTAGATGTATGCAGGTTAAAGTAGTCAAAGATTATGCCATTTGTAATGAGTCGTAATAAGCAAATAAGTACAGCTAATAAGTCACCATCACTCAATCCTGTCAAAGGCTTTGTTGCATCATGGAAAATACTTCCCTCCGGCTCTATGGTTGGGTGGGTAGAGAACATGACATTGAGTAGTCGAAACATACTGAAGAAATATTGTCTTCCTGGAATATAACAGGTTTGGTCCTGATTTATGATGTCAGCAAACACTTTATAGAGCTCTAACCGTGCGTTCACACCAAACGCAACATTTGTTGCCCGTTTGCGTTGTCGCCGAAGTTTTGTCGCGACACAAATCATAATCTCTCGCTGTGCAAGTTTTGTCGAATTTGTCGCACCACAACAACATAACCACCATTGCCTTGTCTTTACCTTTTGTGGAAGAGGGAGAGACGTCGGAGGACCCAACGCAGTCTATTCATAATATTGTAATGACCACGGAAGAGGCAGTGAATGAGGTATTGATTAGACAGAGATTTATTAGATAGGCCTACCTAATAAACCGTTGGAACAGACAAGACCGGAAACCATAGCAACGCCGGTAAACAAACCCTGAGAAGCCCAATCCCTACGAGAGCTCCCCGCGCTACGGCCATCCGGAGGCTCACAGAGCTTTTGGCCGTGATATTATATATACAATTATATTATATTATATACTATTATATATAGAGCTCCGGGAGTCGCAAACGGCAACAATCACATTCTCCTTATATCTAGCTGCAGTTCACCCCGGATTGCAGTGCACTGAGTTTGACGGTTGAACGCTGATTGGCTGTTACACATGTCACTCAGTGGCCACGCTCGCCTGTGCTCTGCGAAAGTGTGGCGCGACAAATCAAAACTTGTCGCCGGTTTTCTCTCGCGAAGAATTTGCCCGATACGCGTCTCTACATTCACTTTCTATGGGATCTTGTCGCCGCGTTTGGTGTGAACGCACTGTAAAGCTGCGTACACACCAATTGCGACGGGGCGACGCGACTCCATCCATGCGAGACGGATATGGTACTGGTCGCGCGACCAAACTCAGGCGACAACGCGACGAGGCGACCAAATTCGCGTTTGGTGGGAACGCAGAGTAAGAGAAACCCATCTGGCCCAGGACCCCTACCCTCACTCTGCAAAGCCTTGATCGTGTAGGGATCTCAACACTTAGTAAGGGGCTATCAAGGGAAGCCTGGACATCAGGACCAAGGGTGGGAATGGTTAGTTTGTCCAGGATCTGGGATACATCCGCAACAGAGTCAGGGCGATATAAGACTAAATTGATACTGTATATGTTTCATTGATCATTTATGCCCCGTGGATAGTATGAGGTAGAATTGGGGCCAGTACTAATCTCAGGTATTCTGTATTGCGGACGCGTGCGCTGCAATGGTGTATTGTCTAGGAAGTTCAGATCCATCTGGATTGGATCACATTGGTGTTCCGAAAAATGACGATGGTGTGATATTGACTTGGCAGAGAGGGAGGGCAGTTATCTCTTGTCTGTTCACGGTTTGGATCTAACCCGCTGCGTCCAGTCTTTTGTTAAGGGACAATTTTTGATGCATTTGGTTCTAATCGTCTCCATGAATCCCCAGGATGGGGAACATTTGCTCAGATGCTGTTGTGCGCAGTAAGGATGTAATGGTACACTGAAGTCACGGTTCGGTTCATGCCTCGGTTCAGACGAGTTCGGTACAATGAAGGGAAAGGAAAAAACAAAAATGCAGAGGGCAACTATTTTTTATTGTGCATATCTCAGGTTGTACCACCTAGTGTCATACAGTCTCTCCCCTTAGCTAGCTGCAACAGCCTGAACTGTGTAATCTAAGGTGTAAACAGTGAACAATAATTAGGCTACCCCACATCATCTCCAGACTCCATCCGTAACTTCCGTAAACGAGACAGTTATAAAACTGAAAAAGCAGCATATCTTATTTATGAAAATGCAAAGTACACAGAATTACAGCCACTATGAGCCAGTTCCTCAATGAGCTTTCCACAAATGTACCGTTTTTTAGAGACGGGTCAAGGTGGAGGACGGGGGTGTTGCCCTGAGCAGCTTGCGACCATGGTTCCATGCGTTCGTTTTTACAGTTAATGTATCACAATGGCGAGACGCACACAGCTTTTGGCCGTGTTCTGTAAATATTCTAGAACACTCCAGGTGCTCCAGCGGGAGTCCTGGAGCTCTATATATAAATAATGTCATACTATACATAGATATCTATATCATATAATATATATTATCATGGCCAAAAGCTGTGTGTGCTTCCAGACGATATTATTAATCTCAAACGACTGCGTCGGGTCCTCCGACGTCTCTGGTTCTTCCACTTCCACATCAATCTGAAGTAGACTGAACCCCGACATGGAGGAGAAAGGGATTGTTGGCCGTGATTGAGGCATCACCGCCCCGGCAGCGGGCAGCGCCGAGGCGGTGGTGCCTCGGAAGCGGGCTCCATGGCTCCGATGGGACAATCGCGGGGAACATTCCCTCCCTATGTTGCAGTTCATGTATTTAAGGGAGTCAAAGCCAAAGTTCCTTTCCTCCAATTTCTTCTCAACCATGGCTGAGATAACCCCCACTACAAGTCTTGTTGTGGGAATACCAGAGACGTCAGAGAACCCGGCGTGTTGTGCGCCATAACACCAACAGTAGAACGGTTATCCAAATAACAAAGAAGCGTACAACACTTGCGTTACAACACTGCTATCTCTGCCTGACTCACTCACTCGACCGCTGACCTTACAAAAAACTGTAGCACTAGCCAGAAGGCGGACCTCAGCTACCTCTGCTACCTTCTTTAATAGGTCCATGCTACCTAGGCGCCAAGTCCATGCACCGAACCGTGAGGTCCGTACCGATTCGGTTCAATACGAATGCATGTTTCGTTACACCCCTAATGCACAGTGGTTGGTAGGTTCTCTTCCCCCGAGAAGTCTGCCATGTTTCCCTTTGTTCTCGGAAAACCAGTTCTCCTGGCCGGGTGGAATGTAGAGGTCAGTCCTTCATACACATACTTAAAATAGGTAATTGTTGTTTGTTAAAAAAACGAATATTTAAAAAATGCAACCAAAAACCAACCAAGGGTGGACATAACCTTAACACCCTCATTTTGTCAGGCCCCCCCTAGATGCAAGATTATGAGGATTTAAGTTTGTAAAATAAGATGTAAGGATGTGTGTAATACGATTTTTTTCACGCAAAGACTTTTATGAGTCTAGATCAATACGATTTTTAGATCCATATTATGACACGATGCACCACTTCTCTCCCATTACTTGAACCAAGAGGAGGTGAGAGGGGATACCAACGGAGTGAGGTCTCACAGAACAGGACAATGGGAGCTTACCCAATACACCAGCTTTGACCTGTTCTGAATACCAAGGCACAGAGCCATATTGGTACAAAGACTTGGTTCATTTCTGTTCAGAGTGTGTTAAGCACGACTGGATCAACTGCTCGGAAGCTGCACGTGAAAAGCCGGACGTTGTCTCTCATGACGTTTTTCTACTATGTCACCATGTACCGAACAACCATCTTTTGGTACACCTTCTCTGTGGTCACAACCAGCGTGAGACGAATTACCAGCATTAGCCAATACCGGACAGTTTTCGTAATGTTTTTTTCCAGACACACTATTGTCACATTATCAAAAACTCATTTTGAAAGTCTCCTCTTGCAACTTCCTCTTCGGACAAATTGTTATTCAGGATGAAGTACGTGGTCAATGTAAAGAATGGTTAAAAGGCAAATTCTGGTTAAATGCTGCTTGTCAACAGGCTTGAATCCCCTCCCAAATAACATGGGATATTCAGGGTACCTTGAATGTGTCATTCCTGTCTGAGCATGTCAGCCTGTAACTGGTTCCTTAGTAAACCTTGAACTGGTTGAACATGTTGTTTTACATAGAAATGCTGTGTTACACATCAAAGCATCTATCTGGTTGCATGCATGTATTAATTAGGAGTAAAGGGGGTGAAGGCTTTGCAGTGACTTGCTTAATTAGTGGCTTTAGGGGGTGTAAGTCAGCCAGCGAGACCCCCTTGAGCAGATCCAGGCCAGGTTTCTGCCTTGATCTCATCAGTGGTTCTGAAACACAGCAGAAGAGTTCTGTCTTTTGATGCCATGTGTGCCACAGCAGGAGATGCAGAAGGTTAAAGGTTGTGATCTGTGAGTGTACTAAGAAGCCAACTTCATACAAAATCAACCCAGAGCGAAACCAAAGGGAGCAGGAAAGAGCAGTGAGAACAAGAAGAGGTGCAAAGAGAGCTCCACTTTGTGTCGTGCACTCTTCTCCTTCACCTTTACTTTTAACCCAGCATGAAGTGGACGGCAGACTGCCACATGCACACACACATACACACACACACATAAACGTACAGCCCTGGCTTTGTCTATGTACAGGAAGGGGTGTACTCTTAAAGGGCCAGAGTTGTATTAACACTGCACAGCTTGGCACTGTTGCACCGATGGAAAGCAAGGGAAAATATTGATTTTGATGGCCTTTGGCTTTCGCCTCCCTTCTGTGTCCGCTAATACGGGAACATAACCAGCTGCGAATGAGCAAATGTCGGGTTATGATACGACAAAAGCTCAGCCCTTGGTACGTGCAGTTCACTGACGACTGTAAGGAGAAAGCACTTATGTGCAACCGATGCTCGACATACCTGTAAACCCCAAACGTTCCTACTTCAGTGAAACACTCTGGTGGCCACATATCCAAAAATATAAATACAACTCAGTGATACTATGTGTAGCTTGAGAAACATAGCCCTGTGTTAAGAAAGGCCCCCCTGAAAGGCTGGTTGATGGCGTTGATAGATATAGGTTGTTTAAGTACGCACATTTGTAGCGTTTAATTGGAATCCCTCTTGCGTCAACTTGTCCGTGCCCTTCCTCAATCCAATGCGGTGAGACTAGTATTTCTGTTAACCACCACATTTATTGACTTCCCATTTGGTGATCGAATATACACAGAAGGGCATTATCGTCGTCCTGATTTAACTTTTCCCTTTGGTTAAATTAATGTGGCCACAAACAGCTACATTAGAGTAGGCACAAACATTAACGCTGTTAATTTGTTATACCACATTGAGAGAGTTTGGAAAAGTGCACCCCAACACACACACACACACACACACACACACACACACAAAGTTTGAAAACCCCTGGTGTAGAGATTGGCCTCTCAGGGGGACGTGAC
>OOFH01049491.1:0-12343 GCA_900323355.1 Merlangius merlangus
GTATGGGAACCTTTTTAGTGTTTAATGAAAAGCATTTCCAATGTCTATTAAAAGTGATTGAGAGAATTCCAAGTGTGCAAAATGCTGTGTGAACACAGCAAAAGTTGGATGTTTTAAATAGCCTAAAATAAACCATAATGCTTTGTTTACCCTTTTATTGTTAAGCACTCTCGACTAAGTATGAATTATGAAGTATGAATTATAAGCTTTGTGTTAGAAATATATAAATAAATTTGCTGCTTTAAAATAAATTTTAAAGCAGCCAACTTCTGTAATGATGACCCAAATTGCACACTTGGTATTTAATTTCTAAAGTCACCTTAAATTAGACATTCAAAGCCAACCACACTCAAAGCCATTCCATAAGGGTTCAGCACATCTCAGCTGATTTCATTCACTCATAATAATCTTCCAGAGCATTCCAGTTTATTATTTCATAAAGCCGGTTATAATGAAGTTCAATGCTGAAATAAGCAGGTGACCCCAAACTTTTGAACGGTAGTGTATATATATACACATATATTATTTTATTTTTTTTACATTGGTAGTCAAGGCTAGGGTTGGGTATTGTTTGGGTTTTATCCGATAACGGTGCCTACTCTGTATTTTTTAAACGATTCCGGTGCTAAAATGGTTCTCGAACTGGTTCTTAAAAAAACGAAACTGCACACACTTGCATACACGCACGACTTGTTATGAGCTTCACATCAAGCAGAAAGTCTGCAGACACTGAGTTGAATGGCAACACGGTGTATGCTAGCCTACTTGATATGCAAGATTTACAGTTGGCATTAAATTACTCAACTTACCCGAAGAGGAAAGGCTGCTGTGACTGATGATATATTTTTTTAATAAAAATAATTACAAATATTAATAATTACTCGTTGAAAGCAGGCAGGCAGGCACGCAGCTATGCTGCTCGCGCTTACACTTGCGTGCTAGGCGCAACATTAGGCTACTGCCAAAGTCATATTAAGTATATAACACAGGTGGGCAAGGCCGCAGGAGCGCCAACATCGTCTTCAACCACTCGCTACCGCACCGTCTTAGTTAGTAGAAAATAATAAGCATTTGAAGCGAATAAGCGACTCTTTTTTTGATTTGTTTATTTGGTTTTGAACAGATAGTTTTGGATGCATGCATCGGCTTTGAGTTTGTTTAATTGTTTGTTACTCTGAAATTACATTCACGCACACGCACACACGCACACACACACACACAATCTTCAATCAAAACAACATCAAGTAAGTGATGCTGCAGCGCGTTGACAAGCCCCGAGTCTCGAGGCGCCCATAGGCTTTATGGTTTATATGTTTGAAAGCCGTGACACACTCCAGTTGGCCTGAAATACCACGCCTCGCAGCCATGGACCTATAAATAATATCAGTCGTACCATGCTTGTTTAGCGCAACATTGAAAAGGGTCCCGTCTGAAACAGTGTCGCGCTGCGTTCCGAACGTTGTGAAATCAAATACACCGGTATGGCGGTATATGAAAATCATCATCCTAATCATAATCATCTCCTAATGAAAATACACATCGTTATTCGGTGTGAACCGGTATACCACCCAGCACTAACGCAAGTTGACGCCGCAACACCATGGGGACGGGGCAGGGGGCGTTAAAAGGCACCGTGATGAGGCCCCCGAAATATGCTTTCTTATTTGATCTCGTTACAACCGTTTATGTCGGATCCGGTTCCCTACTGAGTTTCGGTGCTCAACCCGAGCCGGGCCCTGTTGTTGTTAAGGCGGCTGCCTTTACCACAGGGTATCTGCAGGTTTCAGCAAGTCAAATTTAAGACCTTTTTAGTACCACCTTGAACGAAATTTAAGACCTAAAACAGGCGATGGTGGGGGGCTGGCAACAGACGCGAGCAAACTTCGGAAACGGACGTCTTCCAGCCGACTGTCCTTGAGTTTGCACCGACCCATTGTCGCAGACTAGCTAGCAAGCACGCAGATAATGGTTTATATATGCAGCTAGCAAGAAAGAAGCCTCTCTACATGTCCTTCCTGAAAAGTCCCACGAGGAAAATAAAAAAATAAATAGTCCTGCCTCGACAAATTTAAGACCTTGAGTAACAGTATTTAAGACCAGCATATGACATTTGGAACGAATTTAAGACTGTTTAAGGCCTTAAATTTATAAACATGAATTTAAGACCTTTTAAGACTTTTTAAGGATGCGCGGACACCCTGTACCATACAGTGCTGGGGGAAACCCTGTATAGCATATAAGAATCAGAATCGCTTTTCTTTCCCCACCCCTAGTTGAAAGACTTAATGTATAAGAGTGATCTAGAGCAGTCAACGCATTGGCCTTGAATCACTTTGAAGGCCATGGATGCCATGCAGAGCAAACATTTTGTTAGTTTTAGCTGTGAGATGACCTCCCACAGAAAGCGGGGTGTCGGTCAAGAGGCGAGACTCACGCTTCATGTTCATGTTGGGGGTCTTGTACATAAAGTGCATGAAGAGCTGCGTGGTGTTGATGAGGATCTGGTCGCCGCTGTAGCGGATGGAGCGGTACCACCATGTGCCCTGGATGGAGAGAGGGGAGGAGGACAGCGAGTCAGAACCATGCAGCCTCGAACCACACGAGAACACAACGGGGCAAGACCTGGGGGACTGGACACACGTCACAACAACCAGGGTATCTGCAGGTTTCAGCAAGTCAAATTTAAGACTTTTTAAGACCTTTTTAACACCACCTTGAATGAAATTTAAGACCTAAAACACGGGATGGTGGGGGGGATCCCGCTGTATTATAACCCAAGCATAGCATGTGTGTCACTCAATGAGACTCATTCACCGACCCATTGTCGCAGACTAGCTAGCAAGCACGCAGATAATGGTTTATATATGCAGCTAGCAAGAAAGAAGCCTCTCTACATGTCCTCCTGAAAATAAAAAAATATATAGTCCTGCCCCGACAAATTTAAGACCTTGAGTTACAGTATTTAAGACCAGCATATGACATTTGTAACGAATTTAAGACTTTTTAAGGCCTTAAATTTAGAATCATGAATTTAAGACTTTTTAAGATTTTTTAAGGATGCGGACACCCTGAATAAGTATTGTGTTGTCAACACTCACCACGACCACGGGAAGGATGACCATGAAGGCGAGTCCGTACACCAAGAGCACCTTGGATCAAACAGGGGGTTATTAATCATACGAAAGACATCTGCTTTTAACGATGCATAAATACACTCTTCTTTTTGGACATATTCTTAAAAATGTCATGTTTTCTACTCATTTTCCCTTCAATATGGCTTTTTAACTTTACACAACAACACACATCATATAATAAACTAGGGAAGACTACTATTAAGTTACAGATGTATATGAATATCAACATTACCAGCATGGAGTTCTTTTGGTCCACAATCCATGCGGGCAGGGCGATGCCAAAATTGGTGGCTGGAAACGAACAGAGGGAAATAATCAAATGAAGTCCAGGACCACTTCAAATAATTTAATATAAAAAAGGGAAAATTTTTCATTTTGCGGCCCGGAAATGAGACGCTAATTTCATATAGTTAGCTTATATGCCTGGGCTCTGAGGTCTTTTCTGTTCCAGCTGCTGAACGGATTGCTGTCAAAGTGCGTTAATAAAACACACTGAGCTTATGTAATTGATTTACGTTTTAATCTTCAAATAACCAACAACGATTAGGTGACTTTATTCAATGCCGCTGAGACCCCTCAACATAATTACATACTAACTACTTATACATTTTCTGAGCACTGAAATAATGTTACAATTAAGTTGTAATATGGCTGCACATGGTGATTGCTAATGTGTTTAATATATAAAGATAGATAAAATATTTACATTTGAAATAAGCGTCAACAAATCAATTCAAATTATGAATGTAAAATAGCGTCTACAATTTGCATTCATTAACATTTAGCAGACACATTTCATCCAAATCGACATACAACCATCGAACACACATTCACACACACACCGAGGGCAGCGCCGTCGGGTGAACCCAGGGGGGAAACATACCTCTCGGACCATCTGGGTCCCCGTACAACTCCCAGTTCTTCTTCGTCTGTTCGTTGGTCAGGCTGTGTTGGGAAGAGGTGGCAAAGAGAAGAACGATAGAGATATACGTGAACAATTAGGCGTAGACGGATACATACGGTATCCATCAGTAACCCCCCCCGTGTTTACAGTGCACCATGTCGGGTTCCGTCAGCAAGAAGCCGAAGGAATCCTTACCCGTACCGGCACATTAACAGTTTTTTTTTTGCACAGAGTTAAAACATTCGGCGGACGTACGCGGCGTAGGCCTTCGTGATCATCATGAAGGCTGCCTCGTCTCCGCCCTTGTCAGGGTGAAACTTCTTTGACAGGAGATGGTACTGTTTCTTGATCTCTGACGTTGTCGCACCCTGGATACGAGGCATGAGAAAGAGGCTGATGTCATCAACTGCTGATTGTGTTAGAGAGCCGTGTGCGTGTGTGCGTGCGTGCGTGCGTGCGTGTTTACCGGGTCCAGGTGGAGGACTTCATATGGATTGTACTCCTGGTACTCTCTGTCTAGCTTGGACACTTTGTAGGCTAGGAGCAGAAACACAACCCAGCCAAATAGCAGGGCGGCTTTTCTGCACGCGTCAAAGACAGGAAAAAAAGAAAACCACAGTGTCATTATGGGCAAAGATCAATCAAGGTTATAGGAATTTATCAAACGTTTTAATGAAAAAATAAATGCACAAGACAAGCAGAAGTAAACAGTCTTCCAGACAGCCCGTCCTTAAGCTTGTCTTTGAATCTGGATGCATAACTCAGTCAGACAGTAATAACTCAAGTAAGGGGAGAGTAGATTAACAATGCCGTTGACGGGGATGCGGTTTTGTATTCAACGAGGATGCTTCGAGTCTCAAGGCAAAGCTCTGCGGGACGATCTACAGCATCTGTTGCCATGACACCCACGTCCTCACCAGAACCTTGTGCGAGGCTGAGCCAGCGAAACGATCCGAGGTCAGTCGAATCATCCCGTCGGGACCTTGATTGCCACATTTAAAAAGGGTAAGTGAACCACAGAATCACTTGAAAACTGTCCCGCTGCGGTCTAACAAAATTGTGCGGAGCTGTTGAACAGGGTTTCTCTTCTAAACAAACGAGCGTAACCAAGCTCTATCCGGTGTGAGATGAGCGTTTTTAAAACATTTGCCAACGCCCCTGGCAATTGATCCTGTGGAACCCAAATGCGTTTCTATTTCTAAAACCTTTAAGACTGCTGGGACAGCTCAGATCATAGGCAGATGTTATGCTCCTTAAACGGGGGTTAATCTACCCGCAACGGAGAAAAGATCGTTATGACAAGCGGAAGACTGAATCAAGAATTTAAAAAAAAAACGAGCAGCAATTCTAATCCATTTTCCAGTTCCTTATGCCTCAAAAGTGTTATGAGTCCACCAGGTGGCCTGACCTGGACAAAAAGGAACGGATTTACAAAGACCCCCCGATAAAATAAAAGATGGCACAGATGGGACAAATGGTGGGGAAGAAACGTTTGCGTCAGTGGCAGCCTGGGAGATGAGCGGGGGAGGAAGAGACTCAGAGACTGCCGGAAAACAAATCACTTCAAACCCGGAGGCAAGTTGTGCGAGTTGAGTTGAGTAGGGGGGGGGTGTGTGTGCGTGTGCGTGTGTGTGTGTGTGTCGTTTGGACGTCATTTGGAGGTTGAGTCAGTGGACACCACACTGGCGATAACACAACTGTTCCAAATCACTACACGGTGCTTATCTAAACTGTACACACTCAAAATACAAACACACGATTGCATAAACTGAGGCCATGTTCGTACAAACCGAATGCGTGTATACACGTCCACCGCAATTGCAATCGCCTTGACACGACTTTAAGCACACTCTGACCGACGCTGTGTAAGTGGTGTACCATCAGCTAGTGCTCAAATAGTCGACAGAACTGCTGATATTAAACAATGAGATAACAAGCAAAATAAAAAATTAAAGTTCAGCTAGTAAAACAACATTTGAATACAACAAAAGAAAAAAAGTTGTGAATTACCAGCATTCACCTGTAATTTAACGTATTTATCTTCTCAGAAGATGAACGATTGTCATGGCTTTGTTTTCGTTTCGGTAGTTTTCCATGTTACAAAGGACATTGAACAAATCCCAATTTCAAAGACAATCTACGCTGGCCGATACTAGATTATGATCAATCATCATTTGGTCAGCATTGTATCATTGTGGTTACACCCAAATGTGAATAAACCGTCTAAGGCCGCAGAGTTACTAAGATAATGCTAGGCAGTTGTATTTTGTACCTGACTGACAAAGATCCCTTCGACCTGCTACTGACAAAAGTGTTTGTAAACGGCTTACCACTGTAATTTAGGAGTTGAACTTACTTTAACGTCGGGACAATGCTCTGCTGTGACTTCATTAACCTCAGGCGGTACCATAGACACCTGCCATGCACCCGCCGAAGGCTCTTCAGACGCAGTTGCTCTGGGGAAGGGGGGAAAGCAATAAGTAAGGGTCGACGAGAAATATAAGGTCATGACATATAAAAATAAAATAAACGCTGGGCTTGAAAGCAGGTTAAAGAAATCCCACCTCCAAGTCAAGAAAGAGACGCACATGAACCTCAGGCTGTGATCGTTATATGTATCCATCACAGAAAACGTGCATTTCCATAAACAGATTGACATGCCTAATCCTTACTTGCACATGGATTGACAGGGTCACTAAAAAAAGTAAAACCGGCCTGCACGTTGATATTACAGGCTAGACACATGCAAATGAGACGTTTGACTGGTAATCAAGATCTCGACAGGCCTAGCCTCAATATACAGCTTTGAGTTGATAAACCACTGACGAGTAGTGAACCAGTGAATTAATACATGCAAAGACTAAATGACTAACAACCCTCCTCATATTTTCTTTGACTGAACTTGCAAGCTGGCCCTTTACAATGAGGTATGGATACAACACGCTGAGGGGGAGTTCACCAGGGATGTTAGAAAGCTACTACTGACCCATGTCGGCTTACTGTAGCTAGAGGCTACATTGCTAGATGCTCTACGTATTCACACCAATGCACATGATGCCCTACATCGCATTCGAGCCAGACCCATTTCTTTAGCATACAATAGAGCTAAATAGTACACGTTTATGCGTTACAAGATGCTACCTTAACAGTTATCACCAGATGGGCTACCACAGTTCGCTAGCACTAAGCCAGACATCAGGCCTTACCAGCATTCTGGTCTCTGGGCCAGAGGTAATATGTGGCTGGGATCACAATAAGTCCAACGAAGGACGTTAGGAAGTAGAAAAACGTGTTGCCGCTGTCATCATATTGGAACTGTTGGCCGGCCATTTCTTAGCGGCGCTGGGGTACTCCTTCTTCTCCACCGCTGAGCTTTCCCTACAGAGCCCAATATGTATGACTTGACAGACCGTCAGCCAAGCCGCTAGCATTTAGCACAAACAGCGGCGATCGGTGTACGTGGTTTACGCCTGCGCAATGTGGTCCCTGTTCTTCTTCGGGGAATAATGAAAAATAAATAATAATAAGCAGTCAGTGCCACCTAAAGGTAAACAAATGTAATAGCCATAGTAGGTAGGATTCATGCTTGGATTTTTTTGGGGTTTGTTTTATTTTTACCAACAAATGGCTGGGGTGCCAGCCTGTTGATTGATTTGAGTTTATGATCAGGGTCAAATTTATTGTCTAGACGGAACATGAACTCTGACAAACAGCCAATTCTATAGATCTATCATTAAAAGCTCAATTCTTTTCAAATAAATATATGGTGAGTGTCATATTATATATATTAATACATCACTTGTATAGCTTACAATCTCATTAACCACGGTTGCATAGATAACCACGCCTTGTATGCTTATACAAAACCTATATCCAGGTACAATATATCTTGCAAGCTCCTGCTCCATATTTGAGCCAATATTCAGCACTATAAGCACTCTCGATCTAACATACATACATAGGCCAAAATGCAGTATAGGTGAACTACAGTATACATCGTAAACACTGTAACTTTTTTTAAGTAACGTTACACGGAGACAATTTGCCAGTAGAGGGAGACAGGAGCCAGCATAGTGTTTTCTACTGGTAGGTCTTTTTATTTTTATCCCCCATTGACCATTGCTCTAAAGTGCATCAACCCTATGGCCGTGGCGCGGAGGACGGCAGGATTAATCATTAATCAAATGGGGAAATTCATGAAAGAAACAGATTCAGGACCAAAATTGCAGATAGAATATGACCCATACACTTTTAGTGCAAGATCCACTTGCTGGTGGTATTTGACAGTTTTATTAAAAGAACAAATAATATTGAACAAATTTGAGGTTGTAAATTGGCAGACTTTTGCAAAGAAATGCATGAAAGATAAAGAAATAATAACTGGAGACATAATAGAAAGATTTCTCAAATCAATTTTGAATTGATTTAATCTGCACTATCAAGCTTCTATTGCGTCTACTTCTACATAAAAAAAATATGTGAACAATGTCACATATTTTCTCCAGTATAAAATGCAAGCATCAAGTCAATACTATAAATGTCCCACCTGGGATGAGTAAAATGCATCTCATATAATCTTAACGTATCTTTATTAAATCTTACGCCATACATAAATGTTGGACCAACAAAGAACAAGAAGCATGAAGAGAGGCACACCTAAGAAGCACCAATCAGTTGTTCTTACTCTATACTTTGACTCCTTTATCATGCAGCCAAATGATAATGCTGATGCTATACTCAGCACAGTATGCTCAGCACGTCTTTATCATTAAGTGGAGTAGATAAAGAGATGTATTGACAATGTATCAAATGTGAACCATGATGTCGTCCAAGGGCTTGCGCTTCAGGTCTGGCACGGTGGCGTCATTGGAGGGGTATCCGATGGGAAGCAGCATCAACAGCTTCTCATTGGCTGGGCGTTGAAGGATAACTCTCAGCCGCGGTCCACAGTTGAGTGGTGTGGACGTCACAGTCACGAGACCCACGTTCTGAAAAAAAAAAAAACGGTTTGAAAAACGACCATGAACAGGGCACAAGTGCCTTTCCAAATGACGGCTTGATCCAAGCCTGCATTTTGGATGATTGTCACCCGGATTGTGTTTTGGGGCGTTCATTTCACTTTGACTGAAGAAGGGGTTAGTTAGTGTTTTACCTGTAGTGCTGCCAATAACATTCCACAAGAGATAGAGACACTGATTTCATTGTAGTAGTGCGTCTTCCTTTTGCCACCAGTTCCAATGCCATACGTCTGTTTGAATATCAGCAATAAATATGGCGCCACATCCAAGTATTCCTTCACCCAGGTAGTTCTGGAAAACAAAAAGGTGTGGTGAGTGAGGGAGTGTGCATGTTGTGTGAAATTATCTTCAGAGGGTAAAGCACAACATCTTGCTGTAACCAAGCAAGGGCAGTTGATTTAATGCAAATGGATGGCAGGGTGCACACAATGTTGCCATCAGCATCCTGTTTTAGCACTCTCTGAAGCCTCTCTTCAGAGGGTCGTCTTTTAAAGCTTACATTTTTTTCAGGTTGATTCTTGTCCCATGACTTCCGCCTGCAAGCATGAGGCGTCGGCCCATTCAGGCATGGTGATGACTACGATATCATACGGACCAAATATATATATTTCTATTATGACCGAGGCATTGGTACAGATAACAAGACAGGTTATTAACAAGGAATTACTAAAATGAGCACAAATACTTGAATTGTACCCCTACAAGTTGAGTACTCGTGCAAGCTTGCGTACACGTCTCCAGGCGGGAAGACGTTCAAACCCCATGCCGCAGGTGCGCCGTCTCACCTGATCTTGGCCAGATCTTTGACCCACTTGTTCCCCATCCTCTGACGGTAGTTCACCTCCTCCTCCTCCTCCACTATGGTTCTGATGGCATGCTTGGTGTCTGGGTCGGCCACCACGACGAAGGTCCAGGGCTCAGTGTGCGCCCCACTTGGAGCGGTGCCTGGTGAACAATGAGCAATGATTAGCAAGGAGCATCCAGGTGTGAGTGGAGCCGCCTCTCCTGGCCCCACTGAAACACCCCTCGCCAATATAACTTGGCTAAACCACTTCTTTGTATGGACCGGGCCTGAGAGCAATTAGCGCGTGCGCATCAAACGCGTGGTAAAGAAGCAATATAACACTTTCGCCCCTTTTCAATCAATGCGAGTCAGTCAGTTCACACTTTGTAGAGCAGTGAATCAAAATTAACTTTACAAAATGTCTCATCACAGAGAAACAAAGTGCTATATTGCTATTGTTCACATTTTTGGCAGGCATGTTCTTTGAAAACGCTCTAGGCAGAGTCGGCACAGAAAAGTGATTTTCACTCGCATATATTGGTAAAGGATTGTTAAGTCAAGACAGAAAGAGACAGTTATGTTGGTTTAATCACATAGGCCGGTAAGGTCCTTAAGAACGGAGCATGAAAGAAAGGTGTACAGTTGATGGGCGAAACCCATGAGGTTGTGCATGCGAGCTTGTGAGTGTGTGTGTGTGTTGACTGTATATAGGCCTTCCCAATGAAAACCCACCTGCGGTCCGGATCACGTTATCGATGACCTCGCGAGGAACCGGCTCCGGGCTGATGAAGCGGACAGACCTCCTCTGGTTCAGGAGAGTGTAAAAGTCCCGAGATCTCTCCAGCATGGAGTCCACCGCGTACCGGGGCGGTGCATAGGGCACATGAGGAAGGTCCAGCTCTGACCCGGGATCGTCCTCTTCATCATCTCCTAAAGTTAAGTCATGACGGTATGAGCACATGAGGTGGAGGAATGGGGTGTTTGTGTAAATGGCTCCAGTAAGGGTACAAGGGGCAATTCAAGGACAATGTACTGTGCTCATTACTGCCATATAAAATTGCACAACACCAGCATGAGCTGAACAGCACAGCTAGCTTAGCTTTGAATTCACACAAGCATATTTAAGCTGTATTCTGTATTTTACATGAATATGGTTGTTAAGCCCTTAACACATGTACATTTTTTTCGCATGTTTACAGTGCTCTTTGAATAATTTAATTAAAAAGCAATCTATATTTTTAAACCACTGTTAATCTGTAACTAGGCTATTCAATAACCTTTTTCACAGCAAAAAGAGAAAATGACTCATTTACTCCAGTGACCCATATGGATAGCCTACCCTGATTTGGTGACGGTATTTCAGTGTCATCCTGCAAATCCTGATCGACCCATGGCTTGGCTTTGCTGGTGGAGCCCGATTCTCCTTTCGATTCCTTTGTTTTCTTCTCTCTTTGTAGCTGTATCCAAAAACAAACTATTAAAACACAAAAGACGGCAATAAAATAGGGCGTGAATCCAGACATAAACGCCATTTATACTCCAGGAAAGTAAACTCCCGGCGTGCTAGATCGCTGCTTTGTCTGGAATGCGTGCGAACTGCAAGGGTGCTTCAATCCGTGCGTAAAAGTGGGCTGGCATACATAAATCTTAACCTTTTGCTGTCAACGTCCTTAAGTCGTATCCTATAAAATGTATCATAATGCTAGTAGGCCTATGTCATCGATTATGTAACGCTCTTAACTTTATAACTACTATTAGGCCTATGTTATTTAAAAAAATATAACCTTCTTTAATTTATGACTACTTTTTATATCTTTAATGGAAACATAATGATGTGCGGGAGGGAGGATTTATGTTGGCTTCTACCCGCAGAGGCTACGACTGGCCGAATTCATCACTAGAATCAATCCGGAGTTCAGCAACAAGTATAGCTTCGTGTCCGCGAGTGTCCACAGGTCTGCACACATGGGAAGTGAAGTTTAAACTGATTATATATTTTGTCTGTTTAACCTGTATGTTAAGACCTGTTACCTGCCTTCCTTGCACCGACGAACAGCTAGTGGGACCTGACTCAGACGCCTAGCAGAAATAACATCAGGTAATCTCCTGCCCGTTGGAAATTATAAACTCGTAACACACACATCACTCGTTGCAGGATCACACAGCATGATCAAATCCATAAGAACCAAGATGTAGTCCATCTACCCGGGTTGATGATCGTTGGTGCTTAATTTATCAATGAAGTTAGGCTTATATGAACACGTGGAGTGATATATACCTACAGGACCACACGGTGGCAGTGCAATACCTCCCGAGGTGTGTGTGTGTGTGTGTGTGTGTGTGTGTGTGTGTGTGTGTGTGTGTGTGTGTGTGTGTGTGTGTGTGTGTGTGTGTGTGTGTGTGTGTGTGTGTCTGTGTATGTGTGTGTGTGCCTGTGTGTGTGTGTGCGTGTGCCTGAGTAGCTTGTTACCGTCCACTGAAGGTCTGCAACATGGCAGGAAGG
>OOFH01049493.1:0-14345 GCA_900323355.1 Merlangius merlangus
TCCACCTCCTCCTCCGCCCCCTCCACCCATACCCCCCCGCCTGTCCGCTCGCTCCTCCTTCACAGAGTACTTCAGCATGCAGGGTGGGGGCGGAGGGTCTTTGGGGACCAAGGCATAACGAAGTGAGATGCAAAGGACAAGAGGACAGAGAGAAAGAGAGAGTTGAGGTTGGAACGTGAGTTTTGGGCATTACAAAATTCATAAATGGAGTGCCAGTATTAAATGAGAAACGATCAACATGGATTGAGTCAGAAACATGTAAAAGGCAGTAATTGTTGGGGAAAAAGCTCAAAGGGACCAACACTCGGAAAATCGAATATAAGGAAATACCAACGTTGGAATCATGGAGTGAATGCATCAGAAGCATGCCTGCAAAATGGAATCCCGTGAGCGTTCCATCCTGACCTGTGAAGGAGCGTGATCGGAATGTGACCTGAATGGCAGCAAATAGCTCGAGAGATAAGAGTGTCAAAAGCACATTGGAGAACGAAGAAGCAATAAATATTTTATGTCCGATGATGAGTAAAAGCTGTGCCGGGAGATGGATGAGAAAGTGGATTGAGCAAAGAGCAATAGCAAAACCACTGCAGAGCTACATGTGTAAGCCAACTTACAACTTTTGACTTTTGACAGATTTTTGTTAAAAAATGTACCACGGCATCACAAAGGATGGGCTTGAGGGGTGTACATAGTTAAGGGAGGAGGGGGTCGTACGACTTAGAATTGTTAGCTTTATAGCAAAAAAACACAAAAACAAGACTTATGTTTTGATATATTTTTTTGTGTCCACAATAAATAATTCAAATTGATGCTTTGATCAAAAAAATTCTCATGTGATGTTAACATACCTTAAGTATATATTGTTTATATCCCTGTGAGCAACAAAATAAGTTATATTCTTTGAGTATCTTTATATTGTTTTAAGCCTATGTGGCACACACCTAATTTTGACTACAATTCAGATGTGTAAATGAACAACGTCACGTTTACTGTGGACACTTTATTTTTAAAACAAACGCATGTTTAAATTGTGCTTTTTCTCTCCAAAAGCATATATATAGATATTCAATAAATCGATACTATTTGCGCATTGTATGTATTCAAACCTACATTTTGAAGTTGCATACAATATGCTGTAGTATATTCTAAATGGCAAATCATATCTTAATAGGGGATTATGATGCTTATTTAATACTATTACAACCCCCCCTCTCATACTATGGTATCAATGTAATAGTACCTCTATGCTTTTTTGCTTTCCATTAGACTGGAAACTAAGACCGTCATTTTTTTATTTCTGTGTGTGTAGACTTTGGTGAATGTACTAATGCAATAGAGCACAACAGCGGGTGGGGGGTGTTTTTTGTTACCATACTTGTATAATGTCATCGGTGGTCATCATCTTAACCTCTGTTTTTAATTCAAACATGAAAGGAGTTGTACAGTACAGTTGTACATTTCCAACACTAGTTTTACTGCAATTACCTAGAAGATATTGTCCCTAACAAGTACACGTAACTGTGTCTTGGTTGATTTGCTAATATTAATAGTTGTATGATATAAATATACATGTTTTGTTTCCCCCCCCCCCCCCCCCTTCAATTAAGCAATGACATGAAATATAAGTATTAGTAGACAAACTGTGAAAATAGCAACTGAAATGTACATTTTGTTTGTCCTGCATGGAGCACTTTACTGTTCCTGGTCTCATTCCGGCTAGTTGTGATCGTGTCACCGAGTAGACCAATCTGCATTCACACAGCACCCATTCGTAATGCCATTGGTTTGGACATAACACGTGTACATATCCACCTAAAATGTCTGTTCATTTTAGAGAATGGGAAATATAATGTTATGTATAGAAGAATTCTGAAGAAACCGATTGAAGAGCAATGTGAAGGTGTCTTTGAAGAAACTGAATTTCCACTTTCAGTATATGAAAACACTCAATTAAAAAGTACAAACATACCGACAATAGGATACAAAGGCAAACCGTGTACTAATTTATATCCTCCTCACTAACATGCATTGGCATTGCTTATTTCAAAAACAAGGTTATCTGGAATTGGATTAATCTGATCTAATCTAATCTGAACGGGAACCCTCCTCTACAGTTTTATCAACGTTTATCTTGCTATAACGTCAAGAGTGTATTACAATGTTAAAACTGTGTTGTGTTATTTGTAAGAGTATGGTAAAAGATATAAAAGTGTATGTGAACACTGAATAGTCGACAAAGCCCTATAGTGGTTTCCTGGTCGTTGTGTGAGATCGTATATTTGGCATGACTGCCATTAATTTCCTCCTGCTTGTGGTTGTGTTTACCATGAAGAAGAAATAGGTGGCTGGGGAACGGACTCCTTGAGAAATGGTTCCAAAAGGCTGAGGCTACTGCTTCAACACATGTGTTAACGGTGTACACGTGCATGCACGCACATACAGGGTGAAGGATGAGTAGGGCCTGTGTATGCATGACGGAGACCAGCACAGCGGCTCTGAGCGAATGGGTTATGAGCACATCAGTGAAGCACTCTTCATATTCATTTTAATGGTGTCATGAGAATTCTATATATGCTGTACATATACATTTTTGGCAAACTAATAAAGACAATGTTGGTTTTATTAGACACTGTTTATTATTATAAACAGACTTTGTTGGATGTGGCTAGTGTCTGAATGTTTGTGATACATTTATCAATATGAATTTGTCCAATCCGATACTTTTTTATCTGTAACTTCTTATTCAGTCTACTCCTATACTAACCGATAAGACTTCATTAAAATTAAACTCATTTAGCCTTAGGTTAATTTCACAACTGGCCAAAAAACTGTAGGCTACCCTAAGCATAATCACTAATAGGAATCCATCGCACTGTTATTGGCTGCCGCTCACAGAGAGTTGCATTAAATAGATTTCCCAAAGTGCATTAACCATGAGATGTATTTGTTGTTAAAACTGCAACTCAAATTAAATTTAGTTTTTAGATGTAGTCTTAACCCTAGATGTAGTTTTAAATAGATCAAACTTTAATAATCCCAAATGTTGGGGTCCTGTACATTTGGCAGAATGTACAGGACAGTAATATACATCTCTATAGAAAATACAGCAACTTCAAGTGAGAGTAAAAACTCATACACTGAAAATGCAGAAGACTGGCCTATTCTGTTTACAAAATGACTAGGAGCAATGTAACATAATAATGTATCATAACAGGCAGTTAATATTCTACACTATTAAACGTATTATTGTATGTACTGTATGTATATATATATATATATACATACGTGAAAGTATGCTAAATTATTGAACATAATAAATAGATTCTAATAGAGAGTAAATAATTGTGATGCGTATTGAATAATGAGTTCCAAAGGCCAAAGCGGAACTTTGTTTGTCTTCCAGGAACAAGTCGGACATTTCAAGCGGTGCACCCGTTGCGCATGTACGCTATCGACCCCGGAATTGTGCTCTGACTTTATTAGGGGTCGTTTTAGCAACACAGATTTTTATTATACTAAGATATAATATAAAAGTATCAGGTAAAGCTCCCATAGTTATCTTTTGTAGTGTGCCTCCTTGTAGGCTGTCCAAACGAACAACATGCGTCTCACGTTGCAGTTGTTAATATCTCATGGGCGAGTTGCGCGGAGAATCGGTCTCGGACCCGAGTCCAGAATCAACATCCTGAGGAACATTCTGACTGGACTGGTCCGCCACGAGAGGATAGAGACCACCACGGGACGGGCTGATGAAGTCCGATTCTATGCGGAAAAGGTAAGACATTGCTGCTGTACACGAGTTGTTTTACCTTCATCTGTGTGACAGGCTGCCTGGACTACGACAGGGAAACTATTGTTGTCTGTGTATTACTCAAGACATTTACCATTTCTATGGTTTATTTTTTTTTCTCTGTGGGTCCCTGAAATTCTTTATTTGGTGCCGCAAATTGGTGTTATGTATTTAATTTCATTCATTTACATGTCATTAATGGGATGGATTTTTAGGTTTGTTTTGGAGTCAAACATCCATCTCCAGACTATCCTGCATATTGGCTATGCAGTCTAGGGTAGAAGAGTGTATGCTGTCGGGAAATTGTAAAGATAATGGTTTGAGGAGTATAAAGTTGCAATTGTTTCACATTGTTCAGAAGAACATTTGGATTTTAACTAGTTCCTCCCTGTATCTTAACCTTTTGTTCTTAATGTATCTTTGTGTCCTAGTTGATCGACTACGCTAAAAAAGGAGACACAGATGAGAAAGCAATGAAAATGGCCAGTTTCTGGCTAACGGTATGTAGATCGAAAATATAAGTAATATAATGCTAAGTTACATGTATTGTGTAGTCTTACTTGTTGTCTCTCTAACTCACTCACTTTCTCACTCATCCAGGAGAAGGATCTGGTCCCTAAGCTGTTCAAGGTCCTCGCTCCCAGGTTTGAGACCCATTCGAAGGACTACACCCGCATGGTACGTCTCCCCGCCAGGATGAACTTGGATAGAGCCAAGATGGCCGTCCTGGAGTACAAAGGAAACCCCTACCCTCCTCTGAGTCCCGTCAGAAAGGAGAATGAACTGACCCTCATCAACCAGCTGCTCAAAGCGTACAGGGAAGAGAGGTCACAGCTGTTTGCAGCCCAAAGCCTAAGACCTTAACGCCCCCTAAGTACCTGCCATTAATATTCAGGATCAAAGCTAACTCCGCTGAAGTTCCATGAGGTTGTCGGTTTTCTGGTCTGATTTAGTAAACCTGGGAGGACTTTCTGGTCGTTCCATAATTCACACAGATGCTACCGGGGCTACTGAAGCTGGGACATGACTATGTTTGTCATTTCAATTACCAAACCTTTACATGTGTTAAAATAAACGTTTGTATTTAATTATTAATACTGTTATCAGTTTATCATTGTTCTGACTACCAGTGTCGACTTTACGCATAAGAATATTGCATAAGTCCAAAGAAAACACCATATGTTAACCTTTTTATATGAACATTTATTATTAACGGATAAATTGTCTTCAAACGGTTGGTTTTGTAAAAGCAGGTGTAGGTCCTAGTAGGTGGCCATGGTGGACTGCAGCCAGTCGGTAAAGATGCACGTCTATGTTGGGAGAAAAGTCAACTTTATGAGTGAGAAAAGCACAGGAATATGTATCTTTTTAAGTCTTATCCTAAAGTAATCTCTGAAAGGATTAGGCTGTGTTACCCTACCTTGGCATAGACTCCAGGGTGGTTCTTCTCAGCACAGCCGAAGCCCCAGGACACCACCCCCTGCAGCTCACCATCACACACCACTGGGCCGCCAGAGTCCCCCTGAGCGCAGCAGGGACAGCACAGGTTCAGAAAAAGCTAGCCTGGTTGGGTGTGGATAAGCTCATATTGGGAAAAGTATTTTTTATATCTTCAGGAAGGTCACTGAACGCTGAAGTCTCATAACATTTAGATCAATAGCACCATTTTGACTTTCAATTGAAACTGCCAATTTTAGTTGTCAAATCTTTCCACAAACATCATTTACTTTGTTATGAAGCAATGCATTAAATCAAATATAAACATACAGGCAGCTCAGACCAAAGATATGTCTATTGTTGTCTAAAAAATTGCATATCAGTCTGGAACTTCTGAAATCCAAGGGACGTTATCAACTGACACCAACCAATATGAAGCAATTGAATAGACTACCACCGATCAGAGCAATTAAACATGTGACACATCAGTGGGAGCCATCTTGGTTATTCATGAAATTGCCTCAACAGCCTCTGATCAGAGACACATCGAACCTGCCCAATATTAGATTGGGGGAAGTTATTGGCCTAACCCGGGCCAGGTCTGCCGGAAGTCGATCTGAACGGGAGGGGGGCATAACGCATATTCCGGAGCAAATAGAACATGGTTTTGTGTTTGTCTGTCAAAAGCCTGGTTGCCAGGCTACAAAACACCCACTCAATCAAAACTGTGATTCACCTGGCAGGAGTCCTTGCCCCCCTCCACGTATCCGGCACAGAACATGGCGTCAGTGAGCATGCCGGGGTAGGAGTTGTCACAGACCTCCCTGGAGAGGATGGGGACGTTCACACACTGCAGACGGTTGCTGTCGGCCGCTGTAGCACAAAAACAAAGCAATAACTATGTAGTTAAAAAAGTGTCACTACTGCAATCAATAATACAGGTCAGAATAGTGAAAAGCCACGCAAAAAGGCTCTTTAGTTTAATCCTTAGTGTCTGCAACACATTGGGTGCAGCCCGCTCTGGTGTTCAAAGCTACTTTGTTCAACCTTCAATGTCCAAAATAGTGCAATGTACCCACCAGAGTCCATGGTGACCCCCCACCCTGACACGGTGCACATGGTCCCAGCCGGGGCACAGCTGGTGGGCAGGGCCACAGCCTGGACGTACTGGTTGAGGGTAGCGGGTTGGCTGAGCTTGATCAGCATGATGTCGTTGTTGACCAGCCAGGATTCGTAGTTTGGGTGAGGGATCACGAGGGATGCGGAGATGATCTGCTCGTTGCCGTCCATGAACCAACGGTTGTGGTCCCCGAGGACGATGTCCATTTTGCTGTTGTGGTAGAAAGACAAAGAATATGACAGGAGCGAGTTAGTGAATCTGCATCAGATTCTGTCTGTTGAACGTGGGTAATGTCTGGAGCTTTGGTTGAACATTCCTTCCATACTTTCACATCCTGCGAAAATGTTTAATTATTTTTTAATTACCATATGCATAATGCCGTATGAATTCCAAAATCGAGTGCTGAAAACAGTAAGTGACTCACGATTTGAAGCAGTGAGCAGCAGAGACAACCCACTGCTGGTTGACCAGGGAGCCTCCGCAGAAGTGGTATCCAGAGTTCAGAGACACCTGATGGGGCTGGGAGTGTGGAACACACTCCTTTCCTCCCACAATCTTATCATCTTCGGTGGCCACTACAAATACAGAAATGATTGAAAAAATCCAAGCATCCAAGCCCTTGGATTGGGAAGTAAAGGCTGCATTGGTGCATTAGGTGGAGACACATTTTGCAGAGGTTGCCAAATTTGCGGTACTCAAGCCAATACTGGGCAGGATTTCAAAAATAAGTGGCAGTAGGGATACAGCTTTTAGTTGTACACACTTTTTCCAATATTGCACATTTATCTCAAAGAAGAACACTTGTGTGCCAAAAAGTCTTTCAGTGCCGAAGGTTGATTCTATCCACAAAAAGTCTTAAATCAAGGCTAAAGCTGAACAAAGTAAAGTTGGCAAGAGCAACATTTTCTATATAATAAGAGATATGGAATTTGAACAATGTATTGGAATTAAGTTGCCGTCCTAGATATGTACTAGATACCAGCCAAGCAGCATATATTAGTTAGTACTGTACAGAGACTCACAGGCAGCTCCCAAGAGCAGAACAAACACCAGAGACCTCATGTCTGGAAGATGAAGATTAAGATGGGAGGAGGAGGATTTGGCAAGACCTTTTTATGGGATGTTCACCCCCTGCCAACCGCAATGACACACCCCTGATTATGTTTTGTCAAATCAAGACCAAGGGGAATATTGATGAGATTGAGAATCAATGAGAAATTACCTTAAAACAAACCGATTTTGACCTGAAATCAAGGGTTTCATTAAAGGTAGCAGTAGTTCTTTGTTATTTATGCAGTATTGTGTGCTTCATGGTGCCATATTGAGGTAGAGGGCAGTAGGCCATGTGTGGCATGTGCTGTAATCTACATTGGGACTTGGACCTTGGCTCTCACACAGGTGGATGATTTCTCACTGTCTGGAAACATACAGCATGTGGCTTTATTCGAGCCAGATAAAGTGTACATTTTTTCTATATGTAATGTATGGTTTTCGTGTATCCTACATTGTATTTCTAATAGCTATATTTGGTTAATTCTGATGGCTGTAGCTTACCTAAAATACAAATTATAGCATGACTACTAGTCAGAACACTTTCCTGTGTTTCATGCCATTTAATGGGACGACATATGTAGAACATTGACAGGTTTCTCCCGTAATATAAACTCTTATAATTGCAATGAACAATTGCACAGTTGACACATCCTAACATTCTTCATTCCCTGCATATTGGTTACATTTTAATATATATGATTTTGGATATTATATGGAATTAAAGCAGTGCAGCCCTTTCCTGCATTTTACATTCTCCGTTTACTAATTTGCACACATTTGCACGACTCAATAAATTCATGGTGATTAAATGCCAATGATGATCATCATAATTGTTAACATTATTATAGTGTTCAATTTTGTCTGCTGCTCAATGTTTCAAAATCCTGGATAGCTTCAGTGTTTGACAGAATAAATATAGGTCATATATAAGTCATTTTGATTATGATGTTATTTTTTAATATCTAATAAATGTTGAAGGTATCAAAGTAACATTTCCCATTCAAATATCAAAAAAACAACTAGACCATTGTTATTTATTTTGTTGAGTAGTGTGCTAACATTATCACAAATATTTCCAACAATGTTCAAGTCCGGTGAAATCTGGTGAAATTCTCAAGGTCACAGTCTGTTACATGAGGTGAGGATGCTGTCAATGGAGTCCTATCCCCTTCACCCTCACATTGCCCTGGAAACCCGTAATCCAGTAGAGACAAGTTTTTTTATTGATATGATAGTTCAATATCAATCTAGCTTACTACAATGTACTTTCATGAGTTGTCCATTTCAGCCACCATCTATTGCAGTGTTTCCCATATAAGGGTCCTAGAAGTGAACCCGTCGCATTATACTACATGTGTCCTAGAACCCTCTCTAAGACGCTTAAATAGCCAGAGAAGATGAGCATGCTCTGTTCTTTGGCCTAAAGATCCTATGTATTTACAGGATGGTATTCAAGGTTCACAAACTGTTTTAATCGTGTGTAAAATAGTGTCACTAATGGCAGTTCAGATGGGGGGGATATGATTGGTGGGTGTGCATTCTTTATACAACTATGTTTTGGAGACTGATTTTCAGGTTGTTTCCCTGTTTGATAAAAAAGCAGAATATCACTATTTCAGATATTTGATATCAAAAAGAAACTATTGCGATACAACTGCACATCATTATGTTCTCAAAAGCAACCTTTATTCACGTACAGCAGTGCAAGTAAACATTGGCTTGTAGCGCCGACTGCAGCCAAGATAAAAGATCAATACTTATAACAGATGGCGATACTTATAGGTCTATGGATGTAGTTTCAGAAGTATGGAGCAAATATGGTGCTGAATTCCAAAACAAAACGTACAGGCCACAATGTGTTCAAGCTGATAAAAAGAGGACAACATTACACATATTTGCAGTAGTGTGATAAAGCAGTTCATAATCTTATTTGTTTAAAATCATACATATACAAAACAAAAACCTACATATTTCTAAAGGCCGAAGAGGCTGCTCAATTGGTTTATCTAATTCCTTGTATCAGATTTTCCACCTTCTGAATATGAAGTCAAACTTCCGCTTGAAAAATACAAACAAACACAACCAAACTGATGAAGAATGATGTTTTAATTAATAATTATTTCAAATATCAAACATGGTTTTGGTATATTGGATGGTGTTTTTGAGGTAGAATGGTCTATTATAGATGGATGGAAACACTGTGAGGTGAAACTTAATAGTTTCTCATGGTGTGTTCAAGCCAGTCGCTCAACTGACAAACCTAAAGATGGAGAAAAAAACATTAACAATTTCTGTTGATTTCAATGTGTCAACAGCTTTTTATAGACTTGTCAGTTCAAGCTAGTAGTGTCTTGAATGGATATTAGTATTTGTTTGTATCAATTCGATGTGTATGCGTCTTACTGGCAAAGCTAAAGATCGGGACTAAAACATGAAGAATCCAACCATCATCATGAACATATCAATTACAAAACTATTTTTTTGTCTTGAGAGTTGAAGTGAGTTCAAGCTAGTGTATGTCTCATGAACAAAGACTGGGAGTCAGAATTGTGACTGAGGGACTTACTTTGGCGTAGACTCCCGGATAATCCCTCTCTGCACACCCATAGCCCCAGGACACGACCCCCTGCAGCTCTCCATCACACACCAGGGGGCCCCCGGAGTCTCCCTGCAGGGAGAGCACAGAACCACACATCACTCCTGTCAACATGATCCAATGAAACGCATGGAGGAAGGGTGTCTTGAAAACATGTGATGTAATTCATTTTTGGATATAAAGGGAGCCTTGTGGTCAGTGAGGACAGTACCTGGCAAGAGTCCTTGCCTCCCTCCAGGTAGCCAGCGCAGAACATGGACTGGGTGATCATGCCAGGGTAGGAGTTGTCACAGTCTTCTTCCGAGAGGATGGGCAGGTCCAGACACTGCAGCTTGTCGCTGTCATCGGCTAAACACAACAGAACCGATTGCAGTATTGATTAGGGTGTTGCAATCCCCATGGAAATGTTGGGTTGTAGGAATCAATTTGAGAGATACCTAACCTAACCCCCTCTACTCATTAATGACTATACTTTTTTTTTTGGATCAATAACTAAATTAAATAAATAACTACTGTAGATTAACTGAACCTGCCATATCTCAAACCATTAGGATCAGGGATGATTTAAAAATGTTTTGCCTGTATGCATATATGCATGTCAATTATTGTGCCCATTGCATTCCTGATCATCCCTCAAAGGAGGGATCTCCCACTCTGCGTTCCTTCTCAGGATTTCATAATTGCTATTTGAGGGAGTATTTCCTTGCCGTCTGGGGGGCTAGGGTCAAGGGGGTGTCATGAAGATTTGACCTGTTAAGTCCTTTGAGACTCTACACGCGATTAGGATCTATACAAATACAAATGAATTGGATCTCAGAACCTTAAAGAAGCATGAACATCAACTCACTGGAGCTCATGGTGTCTCCCCAACCAGACACGAGGCACATGGTCCCAGCGGCAGCGCAGGCGGTGGGCAGGGCCACTGGCTGCACATACCGGTTCAGGGTGGCGGGCGTCCTCAGCTTGATCAGCATGACGTCGTTGTCGATATTGTAGGAGCTGTAGTTGGGGTGACGGATGACGCGGGAGGATGAGATGAACTGCTCGGTTCCCTCGGTGAACCGGATGTTGTGCTCGCCCAGACGCACCTCTACACGGCTGGATTGTGAGAGAGCGAGAGGGGGAGATGAAGAGGGGGAGGTATATACGGAGGGACACAAGTCATCTAAAATGTGATCTCAAAAATCGAACTGGATTTGATGTTGTGATTGCTCTTAGAGTTCTGCTAATACATTTTTTATGTACAGTCAGCTCCATCCTAATGAAATCTAAACCGGGGAATCAGCCTTGTTAGGTTTTGAATACACTCACGACTTGTAGCAGTGAGCAGCAGACACCACCCAGTCCTTGCTGACCAGGGAGCCTCCACAGAAGTGGTATCCAGAGTTCAGAGACACCTGGTGGGCCTGGGAGTGCTTCTGACACTCATACCCTCCGACGATCTTGTCGTCCTCCATTGCAACTGTTCACATTTGGGACAAAAAGGCTAGAAGATGAGTTTTGAGTTGAGTACAGTATGGAAGAATATCATGAGCATCTGACATTTGGATGTGAAATACATTCAGTCAGTGTAGTATTGTGAGTATTATACTTACAAGCCACTCCAATGAGCACAGCTAGGATTAGGGATCTCATGGTTACTGTGGATGAGGATAACCAAGACCCTTACCCTGGCTTTATAGGACAAGTGTCACCTCTGACCCCCCTACAGACCCTCCCCTTGGGCTGAATTCACCAATCATAACCCTTAGAGAAAATTGGTTCTTGCTCTACAAATAATATTGGAAATTCAAAGGGTTTTCAAAACATATGTAGTCAAAATTATGTTTTTTCTAATTGCTTTTGCCAAGTTAATGGTAGCTCACTACTCTTGTGATGTCGTTTTATATAAAGACACACAGATGATTAACATGGACCATTTATTCTAGTGACAGAATATCCTTACTTCAATAAAGAGTCTCAAATCAATAAAATATTGCTTATTTTCAGAATTTCTTTGGTGCATAGATATGGCATGGTTTGGTTATTATGAAAGGTGGAATCTGGGAATTTTTGTATTTTTGTACTGGTTTGAGAACAATAAGTGTATAATGTGTTTAGTGTAAATAACACAGGATGGGGCCTGTAGTTACCAGGTCCATACTATAACCTGAAGTATCTTACCTTGACCCTGCCAGAAATGGGCCCCTCGTGTCAGCAGTACAGATGGGTCACTTCACACGGCCACACACTGTAAACACACTGTAAATACTGTCTACTGGCATACCCTGCAATAGACCTTGGAAAACTTTCTTAAAGGTTTTTCTAAAGGTGGATGTTGCTGTACAACTGCAATTATACATAATAATAAACCCCAAACCTTGAAAAAACATTCTTGATTAATGTAAGCAAGTTCGTTATTATTATAATTATGATGATGATGATGACTAAACTAGTCTAACGAAGCCTTTAATTCTACCAGGTAAATGTGTTGACACATATTATGGGATTCATTACAGTAAAACAATTCATGTTCCCAATTGAATAAAACACCAAGACAACTTAGTGTCTTACTTTCATTTATATATTTAAATAAAGCAACTAATGGCGGTTTTTCATCCACCATTTCACAGTTGGGTCCTTAATTGAACCCATGCTGGCTTGATCCATTGGTCTGACATTTTGATAATTAAAAAATATGAAATGCTAATTATCTAATCACTTGGGAATAATCCTCAAATTTGAACTGCATACAAATACAACCCAGTCCTCGGCAGTAAGCGACTGTATAAGAAATTAGTAAAATATGAGTTGAACAATTCTTTCAAAAGAGTGCACTGAGATCAAGCCTCTGAAATAGTTAAAAAAAACATTTGCCTTATTATTATTATCAGACCTCTGCGTCAACAAAACTTTAATTATATTAAGTTATTTTCCTGACCTTTATGTTGGAATATTCTTAACTTCTTTAATAGGGATTTTGACAGAACTTAAAGTGCAGCAGTGTAAAATATATAATAGCATATTGCACCGTCAAACACTTTTTTCATTACTGAATGTCTCTACATTACTAGTTTCTTGGCACGTATAAAAGAGTTAGCCTTGAGTTGAGGGTTCATAATATATCTCTGTTAGAAACAGAGGTTTTTAGATTAGAAATTCACCAACTGGCCGGGCTGGCCCCTTCACATCCGGCTGCATGACAGCTAGAGCAATAGTCCCGAATATCTTGATATATTTTATTGGGTGCTGTGATTGGTTATTTCCTGACCAATCAGACATCATCAGTGCCGCTCTATCAATGGTCATAAATCAACTTTCAGCTCCTTATTGATTGTTGAGCAATCATGAGGTCCCTGGTCTTCCTTCTGCTCATTGGAGTGGCCTGTGAGTGTGTAGAATATGAAATATTGAAATGGCAATTTTCTTTTCATTGATTTTACCACTTCACTGCATAATTCACATTTTCACTGCCCATTTCAGCGAAACACAATGTCTCTGTCCTGCGTCGGTTTTCAGTCACCAACAGTGGATGACTGGATCGTGGGAGGGTCTGAGTGGGCACGCCGCCCCCCCACCAGGTGTCTCTGAACATCTGATACCACTTCTGAGAATCCTCCCTTGTCAACCCAGACTTGATGCTCACTGCTACATGTTGTGAGTAACCCCCTTCCCAGAACACACATGCACACACACACACTCCACATTTCAGTTTGCATCCTTGTAAGGTGTGTGAAACCATCAACTTCACATGTTGGGGGTCTATTGATTCTAAGCCCCCTCATTGCTCTCCTGCGGCCGCTTCCAGGGGACAGAGGTAACTGAGCAGTTCATCTCCTCCTCCTTTGTCCATCACCCCAGCACTGACCCCAGAGGCGTTAGGCAGCGGTGTCATGCTGGTCACGCTGAGCCAGCCCGCCACACTGAAGTAGGTGCAGCCCGGGGCCTTGTGCCCACCATGGCCGCTCTCCCGCTGGGACCGTGTGTGCCGTGTTTGGCCGGCGGAACACCATGACACCGTCATGTCACCTTCAATGTGTGACTCCATAAACACACAGACCGACTATTCAGACCTTTCTTGCTGTAAAGTGACTGACGTGGACATGCCCCAGTGTCTGGACCTGCCCATCCTTATCCGACCTGGATGGTAAAGAACTCCTGAACTCCTGGTATGAGCACCAACACTGAGTTGTGCCCGGGGGTCCTGGAGGGAGGCGGGTACTCCTGCCAGCGAATCCCACTTAATGCCACCCAGAAACACCAACAAAGAAACCAACAGGTTTCTGCTTCAAAGCCATGGAGGGCAGATTATATTTATCAGGTAAGGGATGACTATGTGTTAGGGTCTGTTTCAATGATTAGCCAAGGCC